>PVKB01002884.1:193667-242036 GCA_004027205.1 Ctenodactylus gundi
CCCCCCCCCCCCCCCCCCCCCCCCCCCCGCTTTCCTTTTGTCTTTCGTTTAAAGTTCCATGAGATAGTTGTGGTCTGGGACTCTCATATCAGAGATACCATCCGATGTTTCACCTTCTGCTTCTGACTCACTTCACTAAGCATGATAATCTCAAGTTTCTTCCATTTGTCTGTGAAAACCTCTACGCTGTTGGACCTTACAGATGTATCGTATTCCATTGTGTATAAGTACCACAGTTTGTGTATCCATTGGTCTATTGATGGTTATTTTGGTGACTTCCATGTTCTAGCTATTGTTAGTTGTGCTGCTATGAACATGGGTATACATACACCTCTGTTGTATGTTGTTTTGGCCTCTTTTGGATATATTGATGTCTATTAATTTTAACTTAAAATGTCAATTCATGAAATCTTTAGAGTTTTAATTACTTATTTTTAAATTCTTTTTAGTATTTGCGACTTGTTTACTCTGCGTTTATGATTTGAGTTTGCAAATCACATTTTACAGAAATTCTGAGCTGGACCTATTGTCTCAAGCCTATAATATGAACATTCTGTGAGGTAGAGACAGGAGGATGACATATTTCAACTCAGTTTGGGCAACCGAATGGGTCAGTGAGATCCAGCTTCAAAATAAAACAATAAAGGGTTGAGAATGTAGCTCAATGCGAAGACATGAGTCAAATCCTTAGTACCACTATACTTATTGTAGATAACGTAGTTTATGTAGACTGACATTATATATATATATATATATATATATATATATATATATATATATAGTATATACACACACATATATACATATACATATATATTATATACTTTTATGTGTGCTACATATTATATATATATATATATATATATATATATATATATATATATAAAATAGTGCTAAATCCAGAGAAATTTTGCCACCGGTTCTGTGGGGTGCCAGAGATGGCATTGGCCTGACAACTCATTTATTCCTGTTCAGCACTATAGCTGCAGGTTTGTTGCCTGTTCAGTTCATTGACATCATAGACACCAATTTTTTTTTTTTCTTAGAATCTGGGCACTGATAATATTATCCCTGGGTTTTGTTTCTCTTATGTACAATGTGTTCTTAATTCAGGTTACTCTCATTTTGTTTTGCAGTTGAATTTTAATTTATTTAGCTTTTCTTAAGGATTTCCTTTGTGTAGACGCAAATACTGCAGAGCTTTCCAAATTAAATTTGTTCCTAAGTTCTTAGTTCTCCAAATGTCTTCTCTGTTATTACCTGGGTTCGTTGTTGTTTCAAAGAATGGGAAGATCTCTACCCAATCCTTACAGAAATGATAATCTTTATCCCCAGGCCCTCGAAAGATATTGAATCCCTTTGTGTGTTAAATAGTAATGACTGGAAAATGTTAGTTTGTGTATTTTGAATTATATTGAAGATAAAAGTGAACATTTTGTGTCTTAAGAAAAAGCTTCAGGCCATCTCATTTACATAAAAAGAATGCAGAAATATCTTTACATATTGTATTTTGGACAACTCCACTTAAGGAGCTTTCTCAGTCATTTTAAAGATGATGTAAACACATGAATTTATCACCATTTTAAGTCATTCTAACCCAGAGTGTTTCTAAGGATCACAAGCTTAAAAGTCACTGGGATATACTCTTTGTCTGAGCTTCCTTTGCAGTCCCTGTGAATGTGTTTTAAGTCACCCATCAACATTCCATTCTTTTGTTGGTGTCAATTGTATTTATCTGACACCTAAGCTCAGATTCCACAATTTCTGGGAAACATTTTTTCCATTTCTTTTGAAAATTGATATTAATATACTCAGAAGCTTATACTTTCAGTTCTTTTGAGAGTTGTTTTATTGATTGTTTATTAATTCAGTTCTTCACTAGGCCAAGTCTTATTTCTTATACAGAGTGTATATCCTTGTATTAAATTCTTGTGCCTATAGATTAGCACAATACATGATATATGGAAGGCAGATAATAAATATAACTTGATCTTCAGTACCCTGACAGAAAAATGAAACAGAGAGAAGACATTTCTGTCCTTTGCAATCGAATTTCTCTCCTAACTATTAATGCAATTTCAATAGGAAAGATATGAAGTTAGAAGGGAGGTCTAATCCTATGCACCTGGTGTCCCCAATCTCCAGGCCCCAGGACAGGTTTGTGACCTGTTAGGACCTGGATTGCATAGCAGGAAGTAAGCAGCAGGCCAACGTGCAAAACTTCATCTTTATTTATAGCTTTTTCCAGTTGTTTGAGTGACTGCCTGAGTTCCACATCATCAAATCAGAGGCAGCGTTAGATTCTGCTGCCCACCCCCACCATCATGTGTGAGCCCTACTGTGAAATGCACATGCCAAAGATCTAGGTTGCATGATCCTTCTAAGAATCTATATGTCATATCTTTCTGTCATCTTCTCTCATATAATGGAAATATTTGACTTCTTCATATACTAGAACCCGATAATAGCTAAAAGTTTCAAAACAATGTTTATAAGCTCTGATAGTAGGGAGAAAGAGCCCACAGGGCAGACCTTGGCCAATTCCAAGTACAGGAAAGCTGTGTGGGGATTTATAGTCAGAGAATAGGGTAGTAATTGGAAAATTAAAGGGGATATCTGGCTTCGAGCATTTTTGCTCAGCTGACATATTTGAATACACGCCGAGGCAAGCCAAGGTGATCAGATCAGACGTAAAGATAGGAGGGCTTTACCTCAGTTGACTTCTCCAAATTCTTATTTACTAGACCTCAGTAGGTTAAAGATAAAGCCCAAGAATGAGGCTCAGTCAAAGGGGCTCAGTGCAATCTCTCTTAAATTTGTTCAAATATTTTTGATACCTTTACTGATTTTTGTGGTTATTTTTTCTCACAGCAATCATAATATAGTGAGTATCCATGAGAAAAATTCACAGTTGAAACTATTTCGTGGGAAGGAAATGACAGTCAAGTTTGGGTCTATGTGCTCCAAACACACGAGTAGAAAAACTCAAACCAGAGGCTAATTTCCTATGTCAAAGGTGAATATTAGCTCTTTAATTAAAACCCCAACAACGTATTCAGTACAGCTGAGGCTCACCCTTTCATCTCTTAGCTGCTGCTGCGTGAAGCGGCTCCCTTTGTGTAGGAGGACGAGCCTGTGACTTCAAAGGACGAGGATCCAGTAGGACTTCAAAGGTGCTGTGACAGATGGTACACGAGGAAGCACGGCCCAGTGCCTAGTCTCACATTAAAAGGTGTTTTTTTGTACATGAACTCTGTTGACATTTACACATGATAATGAGCGTGGCATTTCATGTGCCCACGCTTCTCTGCTGTAGTCCCACTTTCATTAGCCACTGCTGACGGGAGAAGGCTGGCAGCCATCTTGAAGCCAGCACGCAGCAACCTTCCCATCGGTCTCAGGCTTTGTTCCCAGCGGTGTCTTCTTGTCAATCAAGTAGGTATGTCCAGGGTCATAGGAAGCGGTCTGTTTTACTGATCCAATCCAGTACGTCTACGGAAGGCTTATTATGTATATAGCAGAATGTAAACAACTATGAGAAATGTAAAAGAAACGTATTATTAGGACATCTGTGAAGTTTTGAAAATACATACCTGGTAAGGAATTTGAGGAATATATACCAAGACCAAACCCATGCTTACTCAGACTTCACCAAGAGGTAGTACATGCAGAATATATATATATATATATATATATATATATATATATATATATATATATATCTCCACACTTGCCCAGAGGAGGCTCCTCTGCCAGAAATCCAACAGCAGGCAGATATTGAGTTAAATTCTGTCATAGGCAATAAAGATTTTTTTAGGGGAAAAGACATTGAGAAGAACAAAGTACAAGGGGAAAGTGTACATGTTAATACCTTAGTCTTGTGCAGATCACAGAAAGAACCATTTTAGAAACATTGGTCTTGCTTTTGTGTTTCATTTTGCTGAAACTTAAATGGAAAATGTCAGAATAAGAAAACAAAGAAAAATACAATGATCCATCATTGTGTTTGTAACATTAAAATTTTAAATAAACTTCCCAGTCGTATATTCTTATTGTATTCCTGGTTGTAATAGGTCTCATGAAACTCTCAGACGTAAAGGTACTTGTGAATTTCCAATTTGCAGTGATTTTCTTCCCCTGTTTTCACAAAAAGCACTGCAATAGCAACTAACAATTTCTTCACTTTTTAAACCGTGAAATGAAAAGTGCATTCATGTCACAGAGCTTAGGCATATGGGCTAGTTAAACTGTTTGTAGTTGAGGTAAAAGAATTGCATTCTTAATTCATTTGGCATTTCATTATTTTGAATCATTTAAATAAATTAATTCAGAAAGGTTGCTGTGGACACACATATCAAGCATCTTATCTGGAAAGAACAGAAGAAAAATACTGAAGACTATGCACATTGCACACTCTGATCCAAATGTGTCCTGAGACCGAGAACAAGTTGTTACAGTCACCCTTGAAGGTGACCTTGTCAGAAAGAAATGTACAAAGTGCTTCACAATCTTCAGTTTGAACTATCTTCCAGACTTTCTAATCATCCTTCTCCAAATGTGTAAATATATTACTCTTATAAGTTTATGATATAATGTGCCAAGTTCACACAAGTCTGGTGCTAATGTAACCACATTGGCTACTATGGCCGTGAAGTGATATACTTTGTAGGTCTGCCTTTTTCAATATCAAAGCAAACTTTTTAATTTTAGAAAACTGCTTTTTAATTCAATAGATTGTTCTTATCTAGGAAGAACACATTAGAAGAACCTCAGATGATGCCTGAAATTTTAAATAGTACCAGAAATAACATATACAATGTTTGTTTCTATTTGTACAGACCTATGTTGAAGTTTAACTTAAAAATTAGAAACAACAAAGGCTGGAGAAATAGGACAGTAGTTGGAGTGTTTGCCTAACAAGCACGGGTCTCTGAGTCTGATTTCCCTGCACGACATAAACTGGGTGTACTGGTGCACACTTATCATTCCAGGACTCCAACCTTTGGGAGGCTGGGACAGAAAGGTTTGCCGTTGAATTCAAGGGCAGCTGAAGATGCCCAGTGAGTTCAGGACCAGCCTGGACTAAAGAGTGAGACCCTGCCTCTAACTAAGTAAATATTACAAACAAGTAGTCAACAATAATAACTAATAATAAAACAAAAAATGCTAATGATATTCATCAAAAAGTTATGGTAGTGACTTCTGTTTCTAAACTATCTTATTGTATTCATTTTCTTTCTTGTGGTGCTATACGTTGACGAAATACCCCCGTGATGAGAGAAAGTGATTTGAATGACACAAGCATTCTGATGCAGCATTCAGCCACTATGTAATAGTTAGTTGAACATAAACATTTTAGTATTATCATAGTATATTTGATAACATATTTGATAACTAAGTGGCTAATTAGAAGATAGTTTTACAACTATTGTATAGTTTTTTTTTGACAAAGAAAGATTTATGTTCAAGGTGGGACCAAAAAGGGTGACATAAATATCACCAGATTACAGTGAATATCATAAAATTTAAAGCATAAGCAATGTTTTTTGTAAGTTTTTCACATAATACTATTTAGACTACAGTTTAGTGCAATAACTCAAACAGTGAAAGCAAAAACACCTATAGAGGAACATTCCTATGCAATATAGGACGATATTAAACAAATCCCCAAACTTATGACTAGGTTTACTCTAATGTTAAAATGAAGATTTTATGATAAGGAAAATAAATCTTCTGATGTTAGCCATGCTAGAGTGGAACAAGTGGAACTGGTAGGAAAGTAACTTATTGGATAGTGGTTATTCATTGCTGACATTCACGTATATGGTCAAAGACCAAAGACAATCTTACACATATGAGAGGAAGCTGATCCTGATGCACAATTTATCGAATCCGAAGACTAAATCCTTTGTGATATCTCTTGTGAATGATTTTTGATGTGCTTTGATGTTTAGATTGACTGTGTCAATTTGACTGACTAGAAGTCACTCAGGGGATAGTTGGAGCAATCTCCTGAGTGAGACGGGGGGCATTGCATTACTGACAACCAGGAAATGCCTTACTGTTCTATTCAGCATGTATCACAAGTTCTATCCATGGTAATAGGATAAGAAAATGATAAAAACTATATCCAGATTGTAAATAAAAAGTCTTACTTTCAGAAAATGCATCTATGTAAAAAACAAAAACCCTTAAATTACTACATAAAAGATACCGGAACTAATAAATGAAATAAAGAAGTCTGTAGGAATTAAGATTAATGTGCAGAATTCAATTACACTTCTACTTACTAGCAATGTAGAAACAATTGCCACTATTATTATTATTACTATTATTATTATTATTATTATTGCAGAGAGGAATTGAATTTCCCAAGCAATGCAGAGCATTGATGACAAGTCTCAATGTTGCTCTCATTTTCATCTTCCTAAATTTATTTCAGGATTGTATATCAGTCCAATCAAAATTTCAACACTCTTACTTGTTTGTTTTAGCCAATTGTCAACTGTTTCTAAAACGTAAAATTTAGAGGACACACTATAGCCTAAAATTTTGTAAGAAACTAAAGATAATTTTGAAGGTTGTTATGGTTTAGATATTGAGTGTCCTTCAAAAGTCCCATGTATTTGGAACTGTGTATTTTGGGAGGCAGAGCTTGGATGTAAGTATTGGATGTTTGGGCTTTAACCTGGAGGGGATTCTATCAATCTGTTGCAATTGGGGATTTGGAGATCCCAGGGTGCAGGTTTTAGGTATTTTGTTATTGACTTCTGGACCAGAAAATGAGGGGAAAACACCTGCCCACTTGGAGAAGCGGGCAACTGGCTGATCTGCAGTAAGTAAAGGAAGGAAGAAGAAACACTGTTGGAGCTCCCGCCTGGGAAAGGCTACCAGCTTTGCTCCCACTTGGCTTGGCTTCTGTCCGCCATGGGCCAAGCAGCTCTGCATCCTGCCTCTGCCCTGTGTCTCCACCATTGCTGGCTGTCCCATAAGGGACCGTGAGTGACAGAGCTTTTGAAACTGTGAACTAAATAAAACTTTCCTCCCTTAAATTCAGGATACTGGATATTTTGTCACAGCAGCTCTAAGTAACCAAGACTATGGTTAATACCACCTCATTGCAAGACTCATAACAACATTACCCTAATAAACACAGATGATTATTGGTGGCAACATAAAAACATTTGTCTAAAATAGAAGGGAACAGCTGAATTTTGATTGTTCTACAAAATCATAATAGTACAAAAAATGGTTGTTTTAATAAATAATGTTGGAATAATTGAGTGTTAATATGCAAAATAATGAACTATAATCTGTACCTAACACATGAAAAAAATTGCTAAATGTGAGCAGTCAACTTAAATATAAAGCTAAATGATAAAATTTCTTTAAAGAAAACAAATCTGTATATAATTAATGTAGGCAAAAGTTTATTAAGTATGATAGGAAAAACATGGTGTGTTAAAGTGCTGGTAAATTGAACTTTACCAGCATTAGTAATTTCTGTGTTTTGATGATACCATTAGAAAAAGGAGAATAAAAGTCTCTGATAGGAAAAGAATATTCACAAAGCATAAGCATAATCTCAAAAAGAATTGCAAAGATCTTGACAAAGTCAATAAAAAATAGATAACTTTTTATATACTCAACCTATTTTAATAAATCTTGATTCAAAGCAATATGGATTCCAGATCATCAGTAATTAGGAAAATAGAAATGACACCAGGATGAAGTCTTACTACAGACACATAAACACCTACAATTAAGGCCTGACACTGCAGCTTTGAAGTGAATGTAGAGGAAACAGTGGAGAAAGAGCACAGGTTGGAAAGTGAAAGATGAAGGCACCGTGCCTGCTCTGGAAATTTTCAACAATTTTGAAAGAGTGAACATGCATCTACCATATTATTTATCTCTTTTCTAGATACTTACCCATGAGAATAAAAAATCATAATAATCTGTATAAAATTTTTGTGTTTTACTTTAATAGAAAAAAGTGATAAAAACACAACATATGCCTACTAGCAGATGAACAATGAGTATATAACTTGTTTCATATTTTTACAATGAGAAAATATTTGGTAACAAAATAATTATTGATATATAACACTAGATCATTGACTCTAAAATATGAACATAAGAAACTACACAAAAATTTATATTGCACAATTCCATTTTCATATGTTCTAAAGAATAAAATATATTTGACAGAAAGCATAACAATATATTATACAGATTGCGAGAAAGAAGAATGGCCGGGCCTTTAGGGTCCCAGGCAGCTGCTGACCACCAGCGATCAGTGCTCAGCGAAGCCGGAGCAGGAGGGTCTCCAGAGGCTGTGAGTACTCTCGGGGAGATGGAATCAGTGTTAACATCTCACTTATTGTCTGCTGGTGACAGGCTTATAAGCAGTTGGGAGGGAGGATGGCCAGCCAGGGCCATAGGGCAAGGGTCATTCTCTGATTGAAGGAAGTTTGGGGTCTGAAAGTCACCTAATTCGCATGGCGGGTCTTTGGAAACCTGATCACATGATTTCTAGTAAGGGTCTTGAGGCAGGGAAAATTGGGAATTTGAGTAGAATGAAACCTGAGCTACAGGCTGTCCTGGGCCTGGGTCAGGAAGGAGTGGCTCCACTCCCGCCAGTATCCCCGGGATATTCTGGGGTCTGAGCTGCCTGCCTTCTGCCTTCTGTTATCCTAGGTCTAGTCAGGGTCCCACAGGTGAAAACTTGTTCATTATATTGTTTATGATGATGATGTCACGTGTATATACAGATGGTAAAATTGGTCAAATTGTAGCCGCTATTTATGTAGTGTATGTAAAAATTAATTCTTAAAAAGAAAAAAATGCACATCTTAGAACTTACCTGTAGGGAAAAAAAGAAGTTTACCAGAATTCCTCAGTCAGATTTTCTCCAGTGTTGATGACAGAGTTCATGTTGCTGTTTATTTTTATTTTTGTAATGAATCTTCTAGTGATAACAGATTATGTAATTGTTTTCTTCTTTCTAGTAGAGACCAGCAGATTGAAATATAGAATGAGGAAGGGCACTTTCACACATTCAAGATTGATGCTTGCAGAAGGTGAGGGTCAGGAATCAGTGTCTTAACAATAGCAGCTAGGAGTGCTCCAACACCCAGGGTGAATGAACAGCTCCCTTGCAGAAATTTCCATCCTTGCATAAGAGGATAAAGGACACCTTGATAAAGTGTGCTTAAAAAGCTCCTCCAGTATCACACTTCTTCTCCCCTGTTGTTAACCAAAGCAAGACACCTTGTTAAGCTTACACAAAGGAGACAGCTAGTGTTGTCTCACAGGATAGGATATCAAAAGCCCAACAACTCTGAAATGGTAGGAATATAAACACGCATGGTTCCATGCATGGGAGAATTGGTGCTTAAGAACCTCAAAACAAGGAGATCAAGGATAGAGCAGTAGTGCAAAGTCAAATGTCTGGACACTCACTGCAAAGTAGCCCAGGTAAGTCTACACTGGGGTCCAAGTATGGAGAATATGGTGAAGACTGAACCTCTTCTACAAGAAGACAAATCTACTTTCATCTTCTTCTTTTTTTTTTTATTCTGTTCAAGCTAGAAGACTATTTGTTGGTACCACCTACCCCCGACAAGGTGTTCTTCCCTCAGTGTGCTGGCATACACGTAAACCATGCACAGACATGCTCAAAACTGTGCTCTATTGCTCTGCTAGGTGGTTATTAACTTACTTAAGATGACAAAGCATAATTGACACAGCACATGATCACAGCATCAGACTCAAAAATCAGAATATTATGACGGTCTCTACACCATATCTACTTACATTTCTTTATACACCTCATAGATTTATATTTCCGAAACTCAATTTGTATGGTCACCTCAAAGCATTATGTATCATTGTGAAAGAAGCATGAAAAACTGCATCTGTTTACCTATAAAAGCTTCAAATTCATCTGTCTTCATAGAAGAGTAGTAAATGGAGGCACATGGTGGCCATCATGCTTAGAGAAGTGAGTCAAAGTCAGAAGGTAAATTATCACATGGCTTTTTAATATGAGAAATTCAGAACACAGGCATTTTATGGAACCAAATGCGTGTTATCCTGGGAGTGAAGGGCGATGACATAGGGTGCAGGAACAGGAGGAACACGGGTGGGGCAAAGGATTGTAATGTTGCAGTGACATATATGTACACAACATCCTCAAGCTCAATGTAACCACTGCATGTTGCATTTACATACTAATAAATACTCGGGGGAAAAGAAGGGAACATCACAATCACTATGGACCAGTTCAATTTGGAAGGGGAAGAGTGGAAGGCACATAGCAATCACTACTCTGATTTCTAACATTCTTTTGGGAAGAATTGTGAATGGTCTTTACCTTTGAATTTGGGAATATTCTTAAATGACCTTTTGTATTTTACCTCTTTTCCCCATTTTATTACGAAGTTTTTACTAATTTGACTCTGGCGTTGCTAGGTTCATGGATAAGGAAACACACAGAGTGCAACACGAAGCAGAGTTTGTTAAGCTTCCACTAAGAAGTGCTACAGGCCACATCAGATTCCATGTTGTCATCCAAAAATGATCACATAAGTTAACTGGCCATCAATGAAGAAGAAAAATGTAATGATTCTTCTGGGAGAAGAGAAAGTCTTTGAACTATTAAGCAATCTACTTCAGAGTAGTATAGAAAGTGAAAACATCACATGATTCCAGTGACAGATTACTAAATTTAAGCTTACAGATGTAAAGTGAGCAGAAATAGAATTCTTAAACAAAAGAAATTGTGAATTACAAGGGGTTCTGAAGATTTTAGGTGTTATAATGTGACTAGCTGGGTGAAGGAGCTGGAAAATACATGGGCATCTGATTGGAAAAATGGTAATTTGCACTTTGCGAGGAAATGTTCTCTGATTAAATCAATAGCGTGATATCCCATTTTGAGTTTGTCACTATCATAGAATTTTGGCGCTTAAAAAATGCCAATGTGAGTGCAATTAACACAAACTGGCATCCTGTTGTGTTCCCCTAGTGGTTTTTTGGCAATCGTAGAGATCAATATAAATCTCTAAATATTGGCTTGAATGAATTGACATATATTAATTGAAAAGACAACTGAAACTAGTGTATTGATTACATACAATTATCTTTTATTTTAAATGTACATTTGGTAGGCTAGTTGGGTTGAGTCTACAGAAATCTGTAGAAAATGCTCAGATTAAATTTTTTCTATTTTCCTCAATTTTTATATTTTATGTTTTTAATTTAATAAAAGACAAATACGAATTGAATGCATGAAGAACAATCCAACTGCCAAATAAAGAACAAACATGAGAGATTTTGCAGATAAGTGCTTTTAAATCCGCCACAATACAAGTTTGCACTAGTTTTAAAAACTTCATCTGTAAATGTCAGAGTAAAGTTATGAAATAATTTCTTTTTTCTTTAAGAGAATTGTGAGGGTGAATCAAGTAACTGCGAGGAATCTGTTGTATTTCATGACCAAGAAATCTTCAATTGTACTACTTATTAGTTTATACTGTGGCAGTTCTGCCCCCATTTAAAAGGACACTGAACTCATTGTGTAGCACCCCAGTAACACTGAAGCACTAGAGACAGAGGCAGCCATCATCAAGAAAACAAACAGAGAAATGGATTGCTGTTTGTCACCTTTCTAGCTGTTCTGTTGACCCGAAGTTCCCATTTACTCCAAGTGGCTTCATGCGCAGTTCTTAATAGGGTACAAAAGAAATAAAGCAAGGGCTGCGTTTTTAGAATGAGAGAGCCATCCTCCAAAGTCGCCCCTTGGAAATAAAGAATTGTAACTCTGTAGTCTTTGTGGTCACATTTCTTTTCCTCTGAGGAAAGAAAGAATGCTTTTTGAGTACAATTTTCTTTCCTTTACATCAGCCATTACTGATGAAAGAGAGACACCAACAACTCGAATTAAACTTTCATACCTATCCTCAGATCAAAAACCCTAGAAACAAATCAATCTGCCAGCCACCTTCCCGTGAAGGCAGATCGTCTCAAGCTTTTTCTCTATAGTTACTATTTTATTCATATATAATATGACACATAAAAATTGCACTCAACTTGGGAAATTGACATATATATATGTGTGTGTGTTTGTGTGTGCAAATGTGCACACACACACACACACACACACACAAACACACACACACACACATGAATCTTAATCATTCATGCTTTCCCTCCCACTTTCAGACCTCTCACCTTCTCTGACCCCAGTGACCTCCAATCCCTTTCCAATTCTCTCAACACCTATTTACCTTTTTCCTGTGGTTTCTCTCTCATTTTCTTCTTTACCTTATTTATATTTTACTTGTTCATATAAGAGAAACCTTGCAGTATTTAACCTCCTCTGTCTGACTTTTTTCAATTAGCATTATGGCTTCAAGGTTCATAAGTTTTGCACAGTTGCAGGGAAGCTCCTACCTCAATACAACCAGTAGTTTGCATTCCTGGTTGGTCACTTATACCAGGGCCTGTGGGTGAAGCCAGCAATCCCATCTGCATGCTCTGTGAAGTGCATTTCTGCACTCCCTTTTCAGAAAGTCAGAGTGGGAATCTTCTGCCATGTGACACCATTTCAAACAAAATATAGAATTTTGAAAGCATTCTGATGAACCAAAAACTTTAATGCCTGGGTCATTCATCAACCATATTTTGGTGATGTATTTGAATGCTAATGATGAACAAATTGATGTCAGTCAAATAGATAAAAAAAAAATCCTGGATATCTCTTTGATTCTTCTCATCATTTCATAGTACTCAGACAATAAGGTAAGAATATTGCCGACTTAGGATGGTGCAGATTTCAACTTTTTTACACACCTACATGTGCTCCTGAAGTACAAGACCTGAAGAGCACAGAAAATGATCTCTCACTAATGCCCTTGTGGGTTGCTTCTCACCTACGCCCTCTAGGCAAATGAGGCAGCAGCAAATGGACATCTAGAGATTGAGGCTAAGGCCACAGCTTTCCTAAAGAGAAGCCACACAGTATTTCTTCTTCCTTCCTTTATGTAGCTCAAGCTGCCACGTGGGCCATGCATACCTAGGTTGAGTTTCCCTCCCTCTCCTCCTGGCCCACATGTCAATCACACACACCTGAAAGCTCCCCCCTGGGCACCAGCCAATCTCAACAACTTCCCTCCAGGTCAAACCCCAAGCATCTGCCCCTTCCAGCCAGCCCCTGCCTCTCTGTTGCATGGTTATCCCACTACATCCAAATACATGACACATAAAAATTACACTCAACTTGGGAAATAGGCTTTAGGGGACACTCCAGATATAAACCATAACAGTAATGCAAAGAGATGACCTATTAGCTGGTGCAAGGATCACTTTCTACAGCTAATTTGACATTTTGTTTTATATAATTTTTATTTTTATTATTTTTTCTCTTCTTTCTTTTTTAATTTAAAACCAATCAACTTGACAATAGCTCCATCTGAAAAGTGCATTATGCTAATTTAATTAGACAATTTGTATGAGTCTTTTCTCTGATTGATAATCTAACCACTGTTTACATATACTAAATCAAAATCAAGTCAGATAAGTAGATCTTCTTAATCGTTGATCCATATAAAATGCGACATTTTAAAAAGTCAGAAAGTTGAAGAATACTATGAGATTTTACTGTGAAACATTTCTCTGCACAGGCAACTAGATAATTGAGACACCCCTTTTTCATAATAAAATAGCATCAATACTACTGAATTCTCAGTAATAGGATAAATGTTTAAGTGTGTTTTGTTTTCTTATATTGATTCTGTTTTAAACTATGAGGCAGGGTTTGTATCAGGTAATTCATTCTCCTTGACTAAAGAAATTGTCTAGTTTTAGGAATTATTCTGTCTTTGGGGAGAGAGAGCATCAAAAAACGGGATCACCCAGGAATGAAACGGGGACTTAGCCTCAGAGCAGAGAATTGCTACTCGAATTAAAAGTGCTTAGATAAAGACATTTATTCATTCAGCAGTGTGCCTATATCGTTCCTACTATTTTCATAAAAGGCAATAATTTTCAACATAAACCATTAAAGAGGACAGACAACTAAGATAATACCCTTTTTCAGATTCTCAGAACACTTAGTATATTAAAATAACTTTCATAATTTTAAGAATTTAGTCTCTAATTTTTCTTTTAAAACCATACAGCTGAATACTACTAGTAGTAAATTAAAAGGGATATTTTAATGAAATGAAAAGCTAAAAATAAATATTTTAAGGTAAACCAAAACATATCTGCACAAGTTCTTCAATTTCTTATTCTTTCTTCTCTTGAAGAAAATTAGAATACCTTGTTGAAATTCAAAGTACAGTACTTAACATACAGCTGTATGTGATATTTTTCAATGTAAATATATTTCATACAAAATTATAACATTTGAAAGTTTATATTCTATAGACCTTCATAGCACTTTTAAAAATCTTATGAATTCAGAGCCATGAGTGTAAAAAAACTTTTCCTAGCCTTCCAAGTATTTTTTTAGCTAATTTATGTGTTTAAATTCCTATTCTTTCAAGTGAGTTATAGAGTAAAACTCTCTAGGTATGTTTTTTGAAAATAGTGTCTTAATTATAAGTATTACTACAAAATAAGCATAGCTATGAAAATTTTCTTTAAAAATTGCCAGGATCAAACTAGTACAAATAGTCAAAATTATAATATAAATTGAATATTTATATGTACTCATCAAAGTAACCAGCTCTTAGCAGGTGACTGATCAACCAATTGAAAAAAGAGTGAGTTGAAGATTTGAAAGTAAAAAAAGAGGGCGCTACTTACAGGCATGATTAAGTTCTGTGGTCAATTAAATCTATTACAAAGACACATGGCTATATTCTATATTTTATTTTATTTTGAAAATAGCATTTATGGCTTATACTAGTACAGTTATATATTACCATAGTTACATGAATATGAGTATATATATATATAATTTCTCGAGCATTACTTAAATTAGGAGACCACTAACCAACATGTAAAGGTACTTTTTCTTTTTAAAATATTTCAAATATGTACTATTATAACATTCATCTTTAAAATATAAACATATACAATGATATAAAATTTCCTAAACCCTTTAAAGTGTCAAAAGGTGAAAATTAAATACCTACCCTTTGCTTGGACAAACTGAAAAATAAAATTGATGTACCACCACAAAGCTTATATCTTAAAAGGAAACAGATATTATTAACTAGTTGTGCTGGTTTAAGCATACAAACGTACAGAATATCAATTTAAGGGGCTAGAGAAATAGATTAGTGGTTAAATCACTTGCTTATCAACTGCTGAGTGCTTGAATTAGATTCCTCGGCATCACATAGGCTTGACATGATGGTGCAAGTCTGTATCTCTGATCCTAGCACTCAGGCGGCTGAGGCAGGAGAATTGCTGTGAGTCAGTCCAAGGAACATAGTGAGTTCAGGACCAGCCTGGACTACACAGTGAAATCTGTCAAAAAAAAAAAAAGAAAGAAAAAAAGAAAAAAGAAAAAAAAAGAAAAGAAAAAAGAATGTCAATTTAACATAGCAACTAACCAGAAAACAGAGGTCAGTAAAGAGAGATACATTTATGTTCTTATTTCTCGTTAAAACTTTGATTAGGTAATTTTCAAATAAACATTAGAAATAATAGAATAGATTGATCTGTCACTTATACAATAAAGCTAGCAAATTATTTTGTAATAGCTATACTTGGTGATTACATTAGGAGTACATTTTTGAATTTCTTTTTACCACACAGAACCAGGACTAGAATGAAAAGGATTAGTAGTATGTGAGAAACACATTTACATATATATTGCATACATGACTATGTATATACAACCCTGAAGAATGAAGTTTTAGACATTGACATACGTCATCCACGCATTTGTTACTTGGCAGGGCAAGACTGGGCCGAAGCTTTCAGAAATCAAATGTGAACTCATTTTGAAATACCAGCAGTGTTTGAATTTTAAATTAACCTATTTACAATGAAACTATGCCTGCTGATTGCTATCATCTTCAGGAAAATTAACAGTAACGATCATGGGTGTCATAATGCAATTTCCCCGCAAAAATCACATAGGCTTCATTACTGTTTACATAAATTGTCATAAATACCAATTATGGCTGAACATAAAATGTAATGCTCTTTTTTAAAATCATAATCAGACAATTGTTCTTCTAATTCATATGCTCGGGGAATAAGGCTTTGATTCAACCTTTGTTGTGAAGAAAGTGTTTTGACGGTAGTTAGTTTAGCTGTAAGCGCTGGTTGGCTGCTTGTCAAATCATCCTCCCTCCATTTGGGTCCTGCAGGCCTCGTCCTGTTGCGAATGTCCTCTAACACACTGGGTAGAACATGGTGGTGCGCTAATGGCAGAGGAGGGAGATAAACACTGCGTATGTCCTCTAGACATCGCTGAGAGGTGGCTTCCGGGGGGATTTATAACAACATTTGGTGTAATTACGTCGATGCCCCATAAAGAAATAATGCAATAACAGACCTGTTAGGGAAACACATTTGCAGCACCGATTCCAGCTTCCTCCACAGGTCAACAGAACAAATAGCCAGTAAATGCAATGCCCTGGTAAATGGCTAATTTTCAAAGCAAATAAGAGTTAAGTTGCTGGCAGGGGAGTGGAGGAAAAAAAATACGGAATGAAGAGATTCACTCTCACTGTCACTTTAGACTCTAAGGAGATGCATCACGCAGAAAGGTTATTCAAAGAGAAAGTGAGAGCAGAACCAGTCTTTCTGAGCACATAAGCCCTATCTTTGCTTCCTATAATGTGATAAAGCAAAACAGAAAATCGCACTTTTGACGCTATTTTATCTATAAATTAAGCTCTTTCTACTTGATTGTTCTTTTGCCTCTTCTTGATTCACTCTTAAATCTTTAATATGGAATCTGCATACGTTTATCAAGCTTTTTGGATTTCCAACACTCCTTAAAAATTTGAAGGAGAAGAAAATTAGCCCATTGGTTCTCTAACCGTTGCTACCCAAGAGCGTTGGTGATCTCACACCATTAAGAGGGTCAGGGGTCTGAGAGCGTCAGAGGGTCTGGTTTGCTGCGATCTCTGTGCCCCTGAGGGTTGAGTACTCTTCTTTTACCTTCATGAGCCGGGACAATTTCTCCTGCTTCTACCGAGTTTTATCCTAGCTGCTTAAAGCAAGCTGTTGTGATATGTCCAGTTAAGTTTGATGAAACAAAATTACCACGGTTGATCTAAAACTAAAATAATAAATAAAACTGGCAGAAATTTTATCTGTGCGAAAAATCAAAGCAGAATGAACAGAAATCTAGTAAAAATTACCTGTTGTTTTTCACTGTCTGAGCCAGAGAAATGGCAAAAGGTAAGCACACAGCCTCAGCGGGGAGGGCAAAATAAGAGGTTTTTTTTTTTTTTTTTCATCTTTCATAATCTCATGCAATATCAGTAGCAGGGTGAGATGTTTTAATAGGGTGTGATCATCATTAAAAGGCAGATATCTATCTTACCACAGAGCATTAAACTCCCAGAAGGAAGTAGGAAAAACGGGAAGCAAATGAGATCCTCATGAACTACCTAATGAAACATTGCGGTGGCAAATTTAGTGAAGGTTTCTCTCAAAAAACAAAAAGTTCTGTTGGACCGAAGCAGGCCTGAACAAACCCAGAACTTACCCAGGCCCTGTGCATTCTAAGAAATCTCTACTGTGTACTGACTTTGTTTAATAATTTCTAATTATGTTCTACAACACAAAATTAAATATTTCTGTCTCCATTGTGTGTACTTATTCATGAGCTGGGCATTAATCTAAAACAATGTATCTTGTTGTTTATTTATACCAGATGTGAGTATTTATGTCGTTCTGTTCAGAGTTCCTGCCTAGGTCTTCATTTGTATACTGAGCTGCCGGGTTTTGCATGAGAATGGTTTCTGGGCTCTGGAGTTCATCTCCACTGTTGTGTTTAAAACAACACAGGGACTTTTTTTTAAGGGAAAGAATTTATGAATAACTAAGAGATTTCTGCTGTGACTTTCCTGGTCTCTCACCAGCAGGACAGCCAGAATGTGTTTTTTGGGAACCAAGAAAATTCAACCTGGGATTTATTTCACAGTTTATAATCCTGGCTTCCTGCAAACAAAAGCTGCCTGGGCCGTGGAGAGCTTTGCTTCCAAAACACATTTACATTGTGTAAAATTTCTACTTGTTTATTAACCTTTCAAAACATGAATTTGGTTGAAAGAATTACGATGAGAAGAGATGTGGTTCTGACTACGCTCCCAGTACATACCTCAATCCATGACCAAAAACCTCGGTCTAAGTATGTTTTGAAAGGATATCTCATCTTTGACATTTTACCAGCATATATAAAAATATGCTGATAAAAGTAACAGGGATAAAAACTCTTTCCTCTATGCTGTCTTTTTGTCCTAGTTCTTCTTCCTTGAGCAAATTTGTCTGTACCTCTGTATTTTCAAAAAAATATTTCATATTAATAAAAACATAAATTATATTCCTTCCTCCTTATGAAATGAATGACTGTTCTAAGGAAGAAAACAAAACTAGAGATAGGATGGCATGTTTCTTTGTAATGTGAGTTGGTGCAAAGACCACAGAAGACTTTTGAACACTGTGTTTAAGAGTAAAGACTGACTGATTTTTATTACTTTCAACATAGAGAATTCATTAATCTGAAGATTTCTTCCCCTAGCAAAGGTAACTGTCAAATTGGGCAAAAGACCTATGTATCTATGACCAAAGTAAGGATCCATGATAGACAGCCCACCAGTTAACCCCAGCATGCAGGTATGTTTGGTTTTGATCAACTAAAATATCTTTAAGATAGTGGACATCTTTAACTCAGAGATTAAATCTAAAAATCTGTATATATAAAACACCTGTTGAAAAGCCTGATCATCTAATAAGAGAGGGCCTGACCTTCTTCGTGGCAACAGCTCTGCCTGCTTTCCTCCAGTTCTGGCTTTACCTGACAATATAGTTTAAGGCTTTGCAACTTTGCCATAATATGTATGTGCACAAGACTCGAGATCAATGTAAACTTTATGTTTTGCACTTATACACATAAAAAAGTAGGGGAAAAGTAAATGCAAATTGTAAAGGCCAGGATCAAGATGTTTCAAGTGGGAAGAAGGACTTTATTGACAACTGGTAGAGAAACCACGCATGCTTTGCTATGGCAAGAAGTGTTTTGACACTTTGCTCCTGTCCTGGGACTTTATCTGAAGCCGTGATTACTACTTCCTCTGCCTGAGAAAATTCAAAGCAGCACGCAGCCCAATGTGCAGGCTGTCATATTGGTACTGTTTATAACTTTTTGGTACCTGTACGCTGAAAAGCTGGAGAAAATGGCAAAAAGCACATAGATGGTAGAGAGAGTAATATCGTGGGGGCGGGGGGGGGGGGAGTCAAGTAGTTACAATAGGATTGTAAAAAGTGACACGACGATATCTCAAAAATCAGGAAGACTCAAACTTTTTTACCAATTCAAAGGTGGAGAGATAAAAGGCTCTGTTCTGAGAAGAGTATTCCAGGTCCCAGGATAAAGTGTTTGCTGGAGTTCAGCCATTTAAGAACTGAGAGACTTCAGCAGCGATCATCCAAGTGAGCTAAACTACTGCTCAGGGAAGTGGCAGGTCTTGGTGACAGCCACATGCTGGTGATTTCAAAGGCATGCAGAGTATAAAAATTATGAGGTCGCAGAGGTTTCTTCCTAGGTTTCAGAAGAAGTCCTTGGAGGCCCAGGAATGTGCCCTATGGGAGGCAATGCATAAAGTTGCAAAGGAAAACCTAACTTACAGCGGGGACACCAAAAATTTGGAGATGCAACAAACGTGAACCATCCACTGAGAAAGGCTACTGGTGGCAAGCAAAGCAAGTCCTGAGAAAAGTCTACAGAGGCTGCCGCTGGGGCCAGTCCTGTAGGGAAAGGGCCATTCCAGCCCTTCTGAGCCCCTGCTTCACCACAGCTTGCACAGGATGCTAGACACAGAGTTGCAGGGTTTGATTACCAGCCTTCTGGGTTTCATTCCTGCTTTGGTCTCATGGCTTTATACCCTCTTTTTCCTCCCTTGTGGAATGAAAGTGCTTGCCCGGTGTCACTGTATGCTGGGAACATCTAACTTCCCTTTGATTTTCACAGAGGCTCATAACTACAATTCTGCCTTGAGTCTTACCGGACACATTTGACTTGGACTTTTTAGCAGTGCTAGAAGTGTTAAAACTTTGGTAACTCTTAGAAAAAAACTGAGTACACTTTTCACAAACATATGGATATGAGTCATTTGGGTATTGGGAGCGGACTACCATGGTTCAGATCTGGAATATCCCCAAGAGGCCTATGTATTTGGATGTAGGACAATACCTATGAGTTTGTGAGCTGTTAAGAAGTGAGGCCTGGTTGGAAGGGACAAAAAACATGGACTTGATCCATTAGGAATAGATTACTGGGAAAAAAAAATCTAAAAATGTAGTTCTACCCTTCCTCCCTCCCTTGGCTTTCTATCTGTCATGTTCTGAGCCACCTTCTTCTAGCTATGGCTCCACCATGAGGTTCTACCATTGCCATGAATGGACTATATGAGAAAATTTGAAATTGTGAGATAAAATATAGCTTTTTCCCCCTCATTGTGGATGTTGGCTATTTTGCTGAAACAATGGTAAGATGATTAAGATAGTAGGGAAGGAGTAGAACTAGTCAAAGAGCTAGGCAAAGGTAAATGTTATTTCAGAACATGGAGGGGGCTGAAGTAAGGGAAATTTCACTTAACAGAGATATTCTTAGAAAGGCATGTAGTTAAATATAGAATGAGTCTAGAGGTGACATCTGTCAGCTGAGAGTCATGAGAAGGACTGGAAGCACAGGTGATGTTCTCACAGCTGCGGGAGGTGAGTCATATAAAGTTCTCAAACCTCTGTTTGTTCTTGTCTTTTCTGTAACTTAAGCTTTTTAGATCCAGATAAAGAACTACCACCTGGTCCACAGAACACCACAAAATATTGACAATTCTGTAATTATGATGAATTGACTTGTGGGATTTGTTTACTACTTTACCACGGTGTGAAAGAAATATACATACAGTAAAATTTTGGTCCTTTCCTTGGCATCGATGTGCAAATGAAGTTTGTAAATATTCATGTCTACATAACTTAATTACTGCGATTAGGGCTCTCCATCTGATCAGTCACCACATTAGTTGCTTTGTGTTGCCTCTTCCCGCCAGTTGTCCCTCAAAGGACAGCGCACTTGCCATGGTCTCCCTTGCGTATCTGTGTTCTCCTACCAATTCTGCTCCTTCAAGGAGGAGTGAAGCAATTGTCCACTTTGGCGTTTGTCATTAAGTTTGTACCACAAGCGGGAAACAGCCCAGTAAGTACTCAACGCATTTCAAAAGACTGATCTGAATATGGCAGGCTTTTAATGTGGCACGTTTTACTAACAATCTCAAACGTAATTGGGCCTTGAAGACAGAACTTGTTAAAAAGGGAGCACTATCCACTCTATCAGATCAGTGCTGGAAGGGTGAGTCAACGTGTAGAGGGACTTTTACCTCCAAATCTCTGGCCTGAGTCCAGTTATCAATAGAACTGACCAAATGCCACTCTAATTAGAAGGCAATAAAGTTGTGCAGCAAAATGAATTCCACAGTTTGAACTTGCTTCAAGGGGACATTTGTCTTCATTATGGAGTCGTGTACTTGGTTTTGGAGGGCATTTCTGCAATAAAGAGACTCGTGCCATAATGGCGTGAAGGTGAAACCTTTGTCCCATGCTGAACGCTGGGGGCTTGCCTTGAACAAGAAGTCTTGGCCTCTAGGTACAACTCATCCAGGCCTGGTCACCCTTCCAGACTGCCTTTCTGTAATTGTTTAAGAAGCGAATTGCAAAGAAAAACAGCCCTGACAGATTGTGGAAGTGATAAAGTTCCTGGAAATTAGATCAGCTAATAGGGTAAAAGTCTATTATTGCTTAAATCTTTTAAGGTTTCATACTTCTCCTGTTTTCTCTCTGTTTTTAATTGAAATAAGAAAATCTATAGGGTATATAGTCCATTGAGTCAGTAGCAAGTCTGAAGCTTAGACGTGCAGCTTATTTAGGTCAGAAGTAATAGATTTTTTTTACTCCCTTTCTTTCGGCTTTCTTTCTTTTCTTTTTTTCCCCCTTTAGGATCCCTCAGGACTTGTCCCGGTCTCAGTGAGATAATAGTACTAAGATGTGCATGTTGGCATTCTAGAGAATCTTAGGGCAATTGAATTACTTAGACTCCGGCACATGGACTCTAGAAGTTAGAGTCTGTTTCTCTGTTTATGTTTCCTATCCCCTTCTACTATTTCTTGGCCAGATGGAGAACCTGAGTGAATTCATTCCCGTTCCACTCTCAGACATGCAGGCATTGAGAGAACCAGGCCAGAGACCGTATGGAGAAACAAAAGAGGATGAAAGTACCTCAGGAATGGTGACACCTCCCATTAGGCCCACTACCAGTGTGCAAGGAGCAGTAAAAAATAGACAACAAAGTTGGTGCTTCTGGCCCCAGGATGTGACCTTTTTACCGTCTTACAATGGTATCTGGCTTGAATCATAAAATTCTCATAAGACATAAATATACTATAATGTATCAATGTGAAAGTGGATAAAAATCAACCAAACAGCTGTCCATTCCCTATATTTAAAAGAATAAAATAGGAACATCTAAAAGGCACTTACTGAATCAGAAGGCAAAGAAGTTTATGCAGCCTGAGGCTTGATTTCAGTTTTTTTTATTTTTTTAAACACATATATCTTGAATTATACTTCACCAAACTGGTAAGGAAGCACTGGGCCAGGTCCAAGATTGACAAACACACAGGCTCTGAAGCCAGATTTCCAGGGACACTCTTTCTCAGATGGGAGTTTAAGTCTTACATATATAAATGTGATTCTATTGAGAAGATTCAATAAATAATTCTAAGGAAAGCATTCTATATGTTGTTTAAATATATTGGGTATTTCAGCCTCAATATTTTATATTGTATTTTTTCTTTTTTATAAGCAAAATTTCTTTTTCTTCTATTTTTTTAAAATTCTCGTCTTGTATATTTGATACTAATGCTTGACTTAATTCCTACCCGCTCTATGAATTTTGCCCAATCCATCTGATTTACAGTAATGCCTCCCCTCTCAGAGCTTCAGAGTACTTGGTGATGATCCCTTGTTTAGAGGTTAATGCAGACTGCTTTTTAACATGACTTTGTTATTCATTTTCTTTTCTAGGAAGTGGCATAGATAGTGGAATTAACTTAAACCTTGGAATCAACACATAAGAGACTGAGCTTTTTGGTCCACCCACCTCAAAATCTCACATAATCACTTTGAGTTTACTGCATTAAATAGAATGGAAAAGGATGATAAATGCATTGCATATGTGAAAATTATGAGGATGTGTAGATAGAAGACCTGTGGAAGTTCTTGATTACAAGCAAAATTGATTTACTTTCTTTATATATGTTGTAGTCTCTCCAAATTAAATACAATGTCTTCAATAAGTGAAGGTTTTTATCTTTCAAGGACCTTTAGTGTCTGAAAAAATGTTTTGCATCTAAAAGATACTAAATAAATATCTATTGATTGCTTATTAAGTTAACAAATTGAATAAATACATTAATAAATCAAGACGTAGGCTGAATAAGATTTCATGGCATGAATGAGGGAAGTAAAAAGAGAAACGGTATAGGCAAGGAAATTAAAATTGTTCCCAATGTTCACCCAAGGAAAAAACTGAACCTTGGTTTAAGAAAAGGTAGAATATGTGTATGCTTGTTGGATGTGTGTACATATAGAAATCAATAGAGCGACAGTGACCGATCTTCAAAACAGACAACCTTGTTTTTCAAAGAGTATAAAGAAAGCGTTTATCAGTCAAATGACGGGGTGCATTCCTGTAATCTGAGCACTCTGACAGGCCAAGCCGGGAAGATCAAAAGGCAGAGCCTACCCCGGGCAAGTTAACAACACAGGAAGATTCTGTGTCAAAACAAAAATTAAAAAGAGAGCAGAGACATTTCACAACGTGAAGGCCGGGGTTCAAACCACACTGCTGCAAAATGAAAAAACAAACTCGCAAAGAAAACCGTATTTATGACTCATCATAAAAGAAAGCTGCTTTCTCCTGGAAGTGCCAGGCACACTTCAAGGAGGATTGGATGCACAGATTCACTACTTTCACTATTTTTTAGGATTATGAAGCCAAAGGTTTTTGTGCAGTTTCTGTTTCGGCACAGACATTTTCTCCCTTGTTTTCATCTTTTGGCTACATCGTTAACTAGCCCTATACTGAACCTTGCACAGATTGTGAAAGAATTGGTTTAGTTGATGCTTTAATTCTGGTTCTGAGCCATTTTTTTTAGCACATCAGAAATGTTCTTTTTCGTTCAAGAAGAACAAAGCTGATCTGTCTGAAGTTGACACTTTAACAAAACTGGGCCTCAGGCACTATATGACACCAATGAGTATATCGATTTTTATGTGTTAGAGGGTATTATGGATTGTGCCCTGCCTGGTGTGCAATATATTTTCCCAAACAGCATATTAACAAATTAAAGGGATCATCTGGGCAAGGTGTGAGTACAAGTAGCCTTTCTACGGTTTTGATTCCTGGGTGTAAAAAGCATAGTTTCATTATCACAGACATGTATCTTCAGGCTGAGAAGTTAGTTGTTTGCAAGATTAGAGAAACCCTTGACCCAAAACAAGGAAATTTTTAAGAGTATTTGTTCTTCTTGTTAAGTATCAAGAAGTCTCCTACTCATAATAAATGTTTGCAACTAACCATTGAAGTATTTTGAAATAAAATTTATGAATGCTGTGTCTTTTGGCATACACAATATTTTAAAAAGCAGTGTAACAGCCTAACTTTATTTTTTAGAAAAATAATGTAATGCAAAATATAATAATATATATTTTAGTGTCTCAATTTCCAAGCCTAACTCTACTACAAAGGAGATTGAATTTGGATGACTTCATTTATATGTGCAATCTTCAAGAATGTGTCAATTATGACTCAGAGTAACTAGAATGTGACATCAGTGGTCAAATACCTGGGATAGAGCCCAATCCTCAAATGTCATCAATGATGTGATATTTTGAAATGATAGAAGATTGTAAAAGTTATGAGCAAAATAAAAATGGTCTTACATCAATTTATACAAAAGTTGCATTGATGGAAAACAGTGTCCCTTAAAAATTGACTTTATTCACACATAAAATGTTTGTACCCTAAGTTCATACCTTAGTTCATTCTGTGCTATTATAAAATAATTCCTGGTGTTTCATAACTTACAAAAAGAATGAAATGCTCTGACAGTTCTCGAGGCTGGCTATTCGAAGTTTGAAGGTTTTACTTTGGTGAAAGTCAGACAGATGAAAGAGCCTATGAGCAGAGGGCAGGGGCCAAGTTCATCATTTTATCATATCCCAATTTCTTATCAAATATCATTCTACTATGAGATTGGCATGACTTACCTCTTACATATCTTACCTCAGAACACCATTGCTTCCAGAATTAAGTTTTCAACACAAAATTGGAGGACATGCTCAACACTACCATCTTATATGAATGAAAAAATTGGTAAGCATTTAAACTTGTGATAATTTTTGCACATACGTTTTTTCACACATCACAATAGACTAGCTTTTTAATTTGCCATTACCAGAAAGAGGAGGTCAGTGTTCAGCATGACAGGGAAGCTATGTGTGAGACCCTAGTCTCATCTCTCACCATAGTTAATGCCTGTATTCACTCAAACAAGATATACCGTACATTTTCATAAAGAAAGAATCTTAAAATGTCACTTAAAAATGTAACTTGATTAGCTGATCTATATCAGGTTAAAAAAGCAAAAAAATTAGGTCAGATTTACTGTTAAGAATGAGATTAAATGTTTGGTTATTTCTGTAGCTCTGGTCCATACTCCTGTACTGAATAGTAATCATAAGAATCTTCCACTGTGATCAGTCCAAGAGACTTCGGTCAAGATGGCAGCCGAGTAACAGAGCTGCACAAGGTCTCCTCATCAACCCACTTAAAAAGTCAAGAATTTAGGATAAGTCCAAGGTGACCAGAAAAAAGTGTTTCCTAAATATTCCTTCTCAATCCTTTATACCAAAATAAATGGTCATCTGTTAGAAATGGCTCATAGAAATCTTCCTGTCCAAACAAAGGATGGACTTGGGAGGCATGGACGACAGGGTATGAGGCTTTAATTTTCTTTTTGCAAAAAAGGTGACCTTCCTTCATGCAAGTGGAGAGAGGTACACCAAAAACGTGGTTGATGCCTACCTAAACCCCTACCTTGCAGGTCCCTCCCCCCACCTTTCTATTGGCAGGATTCACAATCTTCCCGAGAAGATCTAAGGCATTGGCCCAGGGCCAAGTTCATCACAACATCACATCCTTGATCCCTTCTGGCCTCCTTCCTGCCTCTGGTCACCTGGCAGGATATGGCGTGAAAATGTAAAGATCTGCCATCTTGAACAATGTGCCACCGTTACCGCTAGGGGATGCTCCCAATCTAATCTCAGCTATCCTGTAGTAAGACTTATTTTTTCCCAACTTGTCAGTACATGTTAGTTTGAACACCTTCCAGAGCAAAAAACTTTTTTGGAGTGTTGCTCAGAATAAGTACTACAGGATCTCAATGGAATAGTTATTTTCAGCTTTTTGTAGAATCTCGCTACTGTTTGACATGGTGATTATTTGAATTTAGAGTCCGACCAGTACAGTAAAAGGGTTTTACTTCCCTTCTCCCCCCACCTCACCAGTATCAATTGCTGTTCAAATTGGTTATCTAAACCATTCTCTTTGGTGTAAGATGGTAACTTAGTGACATTTTGCTCTGCATTTCTCAAATGGTTAAGGATATTCAACATTTTTTCATGTCTTGGCTGGTCATTGTAACAGAGATATATGTACACTCATGTTTATAGCAGTATAACCATCAATAGATAAATTTATGGAAGTTGCTGTAATATCCAAGGCATCAATGGATATGAAAAATGCATTTGTATACAATGAAGTACTACACTTCTATAAAGACGGATTTGAGGCTTCTGTAGTTAAATGGATGTGACTTAAGATCATCATACTTAGCAAAGTGAGTCAGACTCAGAAGGCTAAATATCGCATGGTTTCTCTATTATGAGAAACTAGGGATATAGACAATTTATCAAAAAATGAGTGAAATATTGGGAGTCACAGGGAGAAAAGAAGGCACGTGAAGATGAAAAAGGGAGAGAGGAAGTCATTGTAATGATGTCACAATGTATATGTGCATAAAAATTTCAAACTTAATATAATCATTATACTTGACATATCTCTATCACTAAAATGAGAAAAAAATTTAAAAAGAACATAAAAATGTGATGCAGAGCAGTGCCCCACATAGATGAGAAAAACATTTGCTCTTGATAGCTCTACTTATTAGAGTCAGCTCTACTTTATTGCTTCAGGATTTCAATCAGGAAAACTTTGCCATAAAATTTTGATTCTACCAAAAAGGTCATAATATTGTGTGCTACATCTTTTGCTCTCATCATATTCTTAAAGTTTCTCTTTCTGCACTGTTCATGTTGGGATTAAGATAAATGAGTCGGATCCTCCCCTCTACAAGCTCTTGCTGTAGTCAGCAGAGAAAATAAAAATCAAGCAAATGAACAAATCTGAAATTATGACAAAACTACAGCCTCTTCTTCTTTTATTTAATTTTCCAGCAGACAAAAACCTTATGTATCTTAGATGCTGTTTTAATAGTGTCTAGAATCTTATAGAGTCGGTGTTATACCTTTAGTTCCTACCTCAGTGTTTTATTCCCAGGTATTTTTTAATCCCAGGAGAATATTTTTAATATCATGAAGGTAAATCCTGGTGGGACTTTCACAAAAGTCACCTGTTTTTTGCCTTTATCAGAAGTTTCCAAATCTCTATAGTAGGTATACTTTTCGATGTCCTAAACTATTATTAACATTCATGAAGTAGAGTTTGATTTTATTTCTTAATGACAAAAGGATTCACTTACTATCAAAATATTTTTATACTTTATCAATCATATGTGTGTATCTATCTATCTATCTATCTCTCTCTCTCTCTATATATATATATATACATATCACATTAAGTACTATAAGTATGGACTGTCTACATATTCTATTAATCTATCCAATTGTACTTCTTTACATTTCAATCTTTGCTTATTTTACATATGGATATTCTGGCCCTTTGCTAGGCTTTTCCATTCTTCCCAGCCACCCTTTTCCTTTGACAATCTTAAGCCACCTATCTATCTATGGAGGACACATTGCATCCTTTAAGAAAAAAGGAAGGCTTAGAAGTAGTCACTAGATGAGTATTTTCTGCTGAGCTTTGTTGTTCACAAGGAAGCTGGTTTTGGAAGCATCAGTCTTTAGCCTTAGAATAGATAACTTACCACCACAATAACACCAGTTACTGCAAAGGCAAATAGTATATCTTTAATACACTAAGTCATTTAAATTACTAATAATCAAGCAATTGAGAAGGAAAAACTTGATTTCTGTGAGATCATACAGGAAATAAGCATAATAGCCAAGAGTTGAAATTGGGGTAACACCCTGAGTTCTCGTCCTGGACCTCTTCCTCCTGCTCTGGGAAGTAAAGCATAGATTTATACATATTAGAAGTTTCACTGAGTGAGTCCTGTAGCGTTTTTCTTTATTTCTTGTTTATCAACCAGGAATAAGATGCTAGAAGATGAGAAATTTTGGGAACCTTAGCTAGTAGGAGGTGAACGTTGTGTAAAAATTGTCAGGAACAGTATGGCTTCATTAAATATATGCTGCAACTTCACAGTTTCCTGACAAAGTGACAAGTCTTGAGAGGGCCCTTCCACCAGCCCCTGATCAAAATGGCATACCAAGTATCTTCCAGGGCTGTTTTGATGGCCTTGAAGTTTAGTTGAGTCAACAGAGCCAAGCTCCTGGAATTCTGCCACATAGCATGATGTCTCTAATAGAAAATCCTTGTTAATCAATTGTCCAACATGGAAGAGAAGTGAATTCATGGAGAGAATTTGATTTTGCCCTTATGATTTATTAATTTACTTTTGTTATTTGTAAAGTTTCAATAATTCCTTGCTCTCAAATGAAACCCCATTTTTGATCAATGCCTAAACTTTAACATAAGACTAGAGATATTGCTCCAAACTGATATAACATACATACATGAGTATCACCATGGATGGTGTCTTGGTCAGCAGGGTGTAGCAGTATATTAGGGAAGACGCGACTGCACATCTGAATTATTCTTGTCAGCCATTCCCCACACAGCATCTCCGCCCTGCCCTCAGCTCGTCTTGTGTTTTCTGAGCTCATGAACAAAAGCCTCTGTTCGCACACATCGGACGCCTGGATTTGTACACTCTGTAAATTAGCTTTCAAATGAAGTAGAGACAATATCCTATCTTCAAACATATATATATATATATATATATATATATATATATATATAGATAGATAGATAGATAGCTATCTCTCTCTCTCTCTCTCTCTCTCTCTCTCTCTCTCTATATATATATATATATATATATATATACTCTCCATAACATGGGCGAACATAACATTTTAAAGTCAATAAATGATTGCTGAATCATATTTTGATAGAATGGACATAACATAGAAGAGGAGCAAAAAACTAGCACAATTCCTCTTGCACACACACAAACACACTTAGAAATTCAGAGTAGGCAAGCAACTTGTCCAAGGTCACATGAGTCATTGGTAGATATCCAGGACAAGAACTCATGTACTCTAACTTCCAACCTGCTCTCCTCAACTATGTCATGGCTGTCTCACGAAGCCTAGCAAAGTAAGCCTCAGAAACATTATGTATTTTCTATTGTCTTCATTTTTCTTTTAAATCTGGCACAGAGTTTTTGTTCTTTGAATCTAAAGTTCCACCTTTGATTGTCCAAGGAAATTCTTCCTACAACTATCAACAAAAGTGACAGGAACATCTATCCATCTGCTCATTCATCCATTGCATATCCCAGCACAGTTACTTACATAGTAGCACACTGACACTGAACAAACACATGAGAAGAAAAAAACAAGAGAGGAGACAAAAAAGGATGTGTAAGATTTGAATGAGCCATTTTCCTTACAGTGCGCTGTATCCAATAAGCATTATTATGTACACAGTAGGTATATCCATCATAGTCTATGTGATGACGTGGTGATAATGTGTTAGCTGTTACCAATACAGCCGTTAAAAAAGACACTTTGACAACTTCCTCTGAGGAGCAATACATTGGTATATTACCAACTGGATGCATGCGAAGCAGAAATCCACAGGAGTTTATTAGGCATCATTATATGTACAAAGAGCCAAAGAAACTTTCTTGCCAAAGAGAAAATAAACACCAAGAAATAGGACTTCTGATGCATAGTGTTACACTGTCTCACTGTCTTTTATCAAATTATTAATAAAATAGAATCACATACTTTGTTTCTGCCTTTTTAAAGTTAACACATTTACATATATACACATATAAGACATAAGAACATAAAAATATTCATAGAAAAAGAGCCACATTAGAAGTCATAGAAAAGAAGCTAAGGGAGTTAACTTGCACAGAACTCAAAATACAGCCCTCAGAAGGACAGCTCTTTCTTCCCTTCCACTCTCTCAGAACACCAATCAAGTGACCAAACGCATAGTCAGTGCTCAGCAAATTGACTAAAGTATTACTGACTGATTTTTGCTAAACTGTCACCAACTCTGCACAATCTGTTTTATAGCCAGGGAGAAATTCTGTGGACATCAAATGATGATTAATTTCTTCAACGATGTGAGGTAGATCCCAAAAGAAAGAAATGTGATTTGGCAGTCACAGAGTTTTAGATTGATATTTTGTCCTTTTTGTTTTGTTTGTTTGTTTGTTTGTTTTTTTCCCAGACAGTGTGTGAGGTGCTGGAATGGAAGAGGAGAGGGATTGAATTCCTTAGTGATAATTGTGCTTCTGTTTCATAAACCTGACAGGAAACAAATGAGCTTGGTTCACATGTTTCATACTAATATGCTCTTCAACACCTCTCTGCTAGCCAATGTACATACTACTGGCTTCAAATTGGTTCTGGATCTGAGTGAACTCGACTATAGACTTTTTAAGTCTTCTAACTCTGACCTCAAATATGAAAACCTGATGCTTGCTTCTTCTGAGCCAGTGGCTGGAAACGTTTTCCTTTTTACCTTCTCAAGAACAGATTTCATCCTTTTTTTCCTTCTTCTTTCAGGGAGAAGAGATAAGGCTGGAGGGAAAAAGAACGCCTTAGATGACTCATCTGGAACTGAAATTCTGTATTTTTGGTCATATTTAAACATCTATGGGGTACAAAAGTACTGCAGAGAGAAGAAAGAAATCTTTACCATTCTTTCCAATGGGTCATAATTACATCAGCCTTAGATCCTTTCAGACATGTGGCTGAATAATAGCATTTCCTCTGGTGTCTGAGCTGTTTCTTAAGTGCAACGCTAAGGAGAGATTCCCACTTGTACCTAAGGTCGCTAGCCTGAAAGGCGAGTCTTTTCAGGTTGTCTGCTTCTCGCCTCACACAGAGCTTGGCTTTCAACTGTGAGGTTGGTGATACTTCCTAGTCCCCGTGTTACTATTACTAATACTAGTGTTTTATAGTTAACTGACAACCTTATTTGCCTGTAATTTTATTTCGCTCTCTGGAGATGCACAGAATGATCCCGTTCCCTCTTTGCTATCTTCTTCTTACAAACATTACCCTTCAGCAAATATGTGGTTCTTCGTTCTAGTTATCATGGTCCTTTTAAGATTTCCTATGATGAATTTCTTAGACTTTGAAGTGCCTTTCTATTCATTTGAATGTATTTTATATTGTTGTTAACATTTCTAAGCTGTGACACCAAAACTAAACACAACCCTCCAGGTGTTACCAGCTAAGTTTGTGTTCAAATTCTCTATTGGTTTATTAATTTATTTTACATTGTATTTTTGTAATTCTACAATATTTAGTCTTTCACATGTTTTAGGGCTTTGATTTAGTAACCTTGAGTGTCTTAAAATGATCCTTGTGCATACGCTTAGCTCTGCAATCTTTCAGAGGCAGTATGCACACTCAGTAGGATAATTAATTTTAGAATCAAGTCTAAATGGGTTTAGGACCTAAGTTGGCCATTCCCAGCTATGAGGCCTTGAGAACGTATATTATTCTGTTGATTTTGTTATTTTTAAAAAATTTATGTGTTTTTCTAAACCAAGTAAATTCTCCTTTATGTATTCTTCTTGGTTAAATGTTGTCTTTCCAGTTCCTGCATTTTATTGTAGAGGCTCATGATATTTTGAAATCTTAAGCCACTCACAGCTTTAATTATTGAAATGGTTCAAGCATTCATTCTTCTAACAGCTTTTTATCATTTGCCAAATATATGCACACATTTTCTCTACCTCAGAAATGAGAGTGGTTTGTGAGCCAGTAACTCCAGCGTATTCTGAAAGCCTACTAGCGATGTAGGCTCGGCTCTCACCTTGGAAATCTACCTAATCAACATATCCTTTTGACAATATCCTAGATCCCACATTGTATTTGTCACTGCCCCATTTCTGAGCAATACCTTTGACACACAGAAGATGAGACTTTACTTGGCTCACATTTTTGGAAGTTTCAGTTCATGATCGTTTGGTTCCAAGGCACACATGACATGGTAAAAGGCCGTAGTGATGGAGAGCCGCTCACCATGGCAAACAGGGAGAGAAGATAGAGAGAGAACAGACTAGGCTGTGACAAGGATGCGCCTTTTAGGTCACATACCAGTCACACACCTATGGCAATCAGGCTCTTTCTCTGAACAGCACATCCAGTTACGGGGTCATGGATGCATTGGTCCAACATGAGCACAGCACTCCGGTGATCTAACCGCCTTCCGGAACTCACTTCTGAACACAGGAGAAGTTGGGGAAGCACGATAGATCTAAACCATAATGTACTGTGACATTGAAAAGCACTATTTTTGTCATCGTCAGCCAAAGGGTTTAAAAATGTATTAACCAGTATCGTACATTTGAGAATTGCTTCTGAACTAGTAGCAAGCAGTTAATAAACACTTTTCGTGTGAAAGCCCAATAAATAACAGGACCTCTAACGATCATCTAATTTAAGCTACATTATATTAATACTCAAAAGAGGATTCTAGGTTTTCTAACCTAATGTCCCCCTTTCTTTCTTCCCTGTTGGCTTCAATTTTTTGAGTTACATGAAGTCTGTGTTCAGAGATTCAATGCCTGTGTCCAAATCTTTCCTGATTTTTGACTTTTAATTTGCGTTACTTATTTTGAGATACTTACCTGTGTAAATTTCAGTTTCCTTTTTTTTTGTAAAATAGGAATATTAAAATAAGAATAATAATAGTCATCTCCTAGCTTTTTGATATAATTAGGCTAGATTGTCCATCTACTTCCCGTTGGTTTCTGAATTCTTATTGTATGTTTTGTTTCTAGATATCTTGGTGAAGAATTCTGTCTTATGTGAATGTCCTTACAGACAGGGATGGACTATTTAGTGATTATGTAAGAGAAACTTTGGCACCTAAGATGCATCTTTTTCAGTCAAACCTTAGCACATAAATGAACACTCAAGTAATCATAGGGCTTATAGTAGTTATAACATGTCTAACACACTACTAGAAACCAGATTATAGTGACTAACCATCTTTGTGATTGTATCCCTATTTTAAAACTTATCGACTGGTTTCCCTTGAAATTGCTCTGCTGCAGCATAATTGATGTTTTCCTTTAGAGATTTTAAGGTAAGAAGTTGGAAGAAGATAAAACTGGGGGCTCAGTGTCCCAGAAATCAGGTAGGTCCGCTTGTATGTCTGTATGTGTGTAGTGACAATATCTGATTTCCCTCATCCTCTCTGAGAAATAGTGTGCTAAATCACCACTGCATTGATAGGAAAAGCCCCAACTGTGGAATTAAATATATATTAGATATAAACCACAGCTTTCATTCTGGACCTTGTTAAAGTCATCTGAACTGTCTTTTCTTTATTTCTAAAAGAGGTATATGTGTCAAAAATCTCACCATAAATACTTTATTGGAAATACCTACAGCCTCTTATTATTCAGGAAATACATAGAGAAATGAAAGTGATATAGATGATAGAAGTATTTCTCCCTTCAACTTTAGTGTCTTCTCTTCTTCATAAAGATATTATGCAAAATCTATGCTTGGATATACTTTATGCTTCCTCATGGAAATCCCCGAGAGAGGTATTAGAAGTAACGAGTGAAATTGATTTCTGTCAGCGTTACAATTGCTATTTATTTCCATCATTGACTCAACATGAAGACTGCCACATGATACCAAAGATGTTAAAAGCTGCCCTTAAGTAGCTCCCCCACTGGCCTCCTGTGGGGTTAAGTCGCTCTAATGACATTATTCCTTCAGGGCTTTTAGTGGAGCTATCACTATATTTTATTTTCTGATCTGGGTCAAGGCTAATGTGTTATCCTAGGAGGGCTCATATATTAGCTAGTTAACATATTAGCAGGGGTTATTGTCTCTGATTAAGCCATTAATACCCACAGTCTTGAGCAAAAAAAGGACCCAAGAGGAGTGGGGACCCATGATGGACACATTTTGACAGAAAGGAATCAAAAGAAAGAAATTGATTTTGGGTCTAGTAAAAAATTTGGAAACATAGCTTGTAGCACTAAGTTATTAGGATTGTATATGTGAAGTCTGTTTTCAGAACAATAAAAAACCAGTTCATTAAATTTTGTGATGATCAGCCATTATTTGTTTGCTGGATTTCATAAGTAGTACACACAGGTATTGTGTCACATTACCAATATTAAGGCCCTTTAGATTCCATTGAAAGACTTACAACTAGTGGTTAAACTTCTCCATCTTTATAAAGAGTGTTCCCTTTATCATTAAAATATGAAACACACGTTAAAATATTTGTTTCAATTTGTAGTGAGTTTTATATGTATATATTCCCATGCATTTATCATAGACTATTTTTCATTTAAAATAAAACCTCAATACTTCAAGTTTTTTAATATTTTTGAGCCCTAGAAATATTTCATCTCGCAGGCCTAAAGCTGTAAGATGATAATATTGAAATGCAAGTCACAAGCTTCAATTAGGTACAATCAGAAATCATGCGGTGACTTCATTAAGTATCATTAAGAATGATCAAAATATTGCTCTTAGGAAAAATACATCAAAAGCATTGCATTTACACATTGATTAAACAGGATCTGCAATTTCTAAAATCTGGTACGAGAAAAAAGAATGGAGTAAATTAAGTGCTCATATCCCACTTAGCAACAAGGGAGTGCTTAGCAACTGGCAGAGGGAGAAATAAAGGGAGATGGTGGAAAACAAAATATGATCAGGCTGTGAAAGGCGGAGGAATCCAGAAATGACCATGTAGCTAATGGAGGAAGGAGGAGAGATGCTGTCCCAGGAAGAGTGGCAAGTTCATGTCACCTTACTTTGATAAAGGGTATAGTTTAGGGCTTTGTTTTAATTTTATTTTAACTTTCTAAAATTAGGCTTGGATTAAGTATCCTAGGCACAAGGATGACACTTTCAAAGCCATCCATGTGCTCAGGGTCACTTGATGATAGCTCTGTTGCCCTTTGTAAACCCCATCTCTTGTTGCCTGAGCCCTCAGGTGTGCAGTCTAGTTCCCAGCTCTGTAAGGTCTTTAAGTATTAAGGAGGCGTTGGGAAGATATGATATCTTTGATGCCTTTTGTAATCATGCTGCCTGATCCAATGCTTCATGCTTCGTCTGCCTTCTCAGGGGACTCCCACTTAGCTCATAGCTCTAACTTCCAAAGCTCATCGGTCCCTTCTTTCTGAGAAGTGCCTCTTCCTGTGGGTCTGTGCCCATGGATCTCCCAGAGACCGCTCACCCGTGCCCTGCACCTCAGGTTCCCTGTACTTTTGCCCAACCTTCCTTATCCTCCATACAAAGCCCCTTATTTGCACAGGGGCCCTGTAAACGAACCTCTGTATCTCTCCCTCCTCACAGCTGAGCTCGCTGAGGCTTTCAGCTTCATTCTTCTTCACAATCAATCTCAAATCAAAATTTCATGATCCTTTACCATGAGATAAATTCAAATCCTCAGCACCATATGAGCGATCTTGAGAACCTGGCCAAATTAATTTTCCCTTTTAACCTTGATTCAGCCACTTTCTATTAGGGCACAGTTAGAGACGTCTTCATCCCTGAGGCTTGTTGATGTGCTGACGTCTTCTTTCCCAGAGTTCACGGTGGGCTTGCTTTGTACCGTATTCGTCCTTGTTTCCTAACCAGGAAAATTCGCACTCTTAATGTTAACTTCTCCACATCAGTCTTCGTACTGGACTTGTAGTAAGACTCTATACTAAATCTTGTTCATCAAAGACATATCAGAAAGGCAGACATTTATAATGTATTTGCAGATATTGTAGATGGCATCACTGCATATAACAGATATTTGGTTAATAAAAAATTGATTGAATCAAATAAATGGACAAGAGTCTGGTTTCAGTGCTGGAGGAATGCTTTAATGGTTAAAGTGCTTGCCTTGCAAGTGCTAAGTCAAGTACTAAGTACCCGAATTCATTTTCCCAGAACTACATATGCTGTGCATGGTGGTGCACATCTGTAATCCTAGCACTTGGCAGGCTGAGGCAGGAGGTTTGCTGTGAGTCCAAGGCTAGACTGGGCTCCATAATGAGTTCAGGACCAGCCTGGGCAACAGAACAAGACCCCGTCTCAAACAAACAAACAAACAAACAAACAAACAAACAGAATACAGTTTCTGCAAAATTAAAACCCACAGATCAGGAGTTAAAAATAACTCTATAAATAATCAAGTAATACATATTTTTGACGTTTCAGTTCATGTTGTCTCGGTTGCATTAATAAATCTCTTCCCTCGCTTCATGAATGCAGCTGTAGACAAAAAAAAAAAAAAAAAGAGTTTGGATATATTTGAATAAACCTTCTCTTTGAACTTTGAAACTTGATTCTTACAGTATTTTAGTATTTATCACAAAACATTATTCTTTTAACCATCTTTCAATCAGTTTAAAGTGTTAAATCTGAAACCATACACAAATACTCAATCAGCTGAATTTTGCTTACAGGATACGCTTTATTCATTCCTGCTGTATAATTCATTATTTGCTTCAATGCATTCTTTATTTGAACCACATTTGGAATTTTGCCAGCTACATTTTAAACAGTATATCCAGTATTAAAAATTCTTTCCAATGTCATTGCATTATTCTGTTATTAAGTTTCTAGTTTTGTTATAATCACTGTAAGTACTGACCTCCAACATTGGTTAAGATCGTGTATATTGGGCCCTTAGAAAACTTGGTCCCTTCTTCCTGTCAGTCTTGAATAAACACAGCCTCTATGTGATTACTGTATGGCAACCATTTACTCCCTGGACACAGTCCTATCATCACAGGGAATTTTTGCAGTGACTATCAACTAACTTGCAAGGAACCCACATTACTTTTTCTCTAAATTGCCATCTTCTCATCTGCCAAAGCAATTTCTTCCCTTACTTAAAGATTGTTTAATGGGGAGCATCATGTCTAGCCTTACAGAACTTTCTAAACCGATCTTAGTAACATTTCTGCTTTTCTTCCCTCATGTGAAATTTTGGGCCTTCAGTGAACTTCCAAAGCAACTTCCTTGCTGGTGTCTCCAGAATCGCATATGTACATCTCAATGTATCACAGACTATAATAGGAGACATAAGGAAATAAGACGAGGACAAAGGGATGTGGAGAACAGAAACAGAGGGAAAGAAGAGCTGATATCAAAGTAAGAGAAAGGCAAACTCAATTAGAGTGTCATTGTACATCACATGCATGCGCACAAGTGCACACACATATAATATATAGATATACACACATATAAATAGCACACACACACACACACACAAATTGAATTTCACACAATTATGTGACAAATGTTATTTTTTCTTTGCTAGGAAATTGTGAAAAAAAAAATCTTAAGATGACTCAGAGAAATTTAGGCAGTTTGTCTGGCAAAATAAACAAATGACTATTAAAATTAGAATTATTAACTCATTTTCCAGAATCATACCCTGCCTAAAAGACTGATGGTTGCTATTTCAACCTGCCATTTTCTCTTTCTTAATTTCTGTCCATGTTCAGTCTTTTGCATCCTGGATAAAAAGCAAATCCTACCTCACCATCAGAATGTTCTAGCCCCTCGCGTGGCATTTGGATTCCTCTATTGCTCTTTCAAAAGCTGCCCTAGCTATGTTGTGGGGCTCTAAACTTGATAGAGGGCAGCTACCATGTCCTATTGCCAAGGGAAGAGAGAAGGTACCAGGGTAGGTGAAGGGAAGAAACAATAACAACAAAAATCCCCAAAATGTCAAATCTGATTGATTAAAAGCTAGGTAGGCAAATCAGCGACGGCTGGTCCAGCATCACTGGAGAGTGAGGTCAGACGAGGCTGTTTAAAATTATTTGGTATTTTCAGAAATTGATTACTTAGAAAGAACGCCAAGAAGTAGCTGCGCACATTCATTTAATGGGCCAGTGCCTCTTGTACACGGCTGGAGTCGTCACATTCAATGTCATCTACTCCTTGTTAAATCGTGCTTCTACTAGAGTGTGTTTATTTATTACAGATGCTATAAGCATAAACTACAAACTAGAATAATAAATCAGTCCCTCGATGGAATTTTGCAAACACGACCTCCCCCCCATTCCCAACACCCAAAGTGACAAGCACCATTGTTCACAGGCAGTGAAATGCCCACAGTCCCATTCCACTCACTGGCAACAACGTACGTAGAGGGAATTGAAGGACACCAGGATGTCCTTTTGTCCCCAACCGTGTTTCTTATCAGTCTACTCCTGGAAGAGCTATTGCTCTGTTTCTTAAAGTATCTTTGAAAATACAAGCGGTCTTAGGATCAGTAGTTTGTACCAGTGTAATCATTCAAATATTTTATTGGTTAAATTCCTGCTTTGTCAATGGAAAAAAAAAATGTTTCAAAAGAAAATTTTATAGAATGAAGAAAACATGTGTTTATATACTTGCACTGGGGATCAAGCTGAGGACTGTCACATTGAACTATGTCCTCCTGGCCCATTTTTTATTTTTGATTTTGACATAAGTTCTTACTAACTTGGTAAGTTGCCCAGGCTCAGATTGAACGTGGCCTCCTTCTTTTGTCTTCCAAACTGCTGGAACTACAGACCTTCATCACTGGGCCTGGTGGAGAACAATATTTTAAGGTAAGGTTTTGGACCCGTAGGCTCTCTTTTGGGTGTGCAGTGGTGTGGGGATAGATGGCACAAGAGCAAAGCAAATACACTAACACAACGGCCACCCCACAAGTAGACACACACTCCACTTATCAAAAGCAAGACAGCCATGCTGATAAATGCTGACAGTTAAGTTTCATCTATTCAGATATACTAATTTTAAAACTCTCATGTGATGTGTAAAAGAACATATTAGAAATTCTGCTCGTTTATTTCTGCATACATTCTCTTTGTTGGTTCATTAGCACTGAGATCACATTTTCTCTTTCTACTTGTATGCAACTTTAAAAGCTTATCGCATACTGTAACTCTATAAGCTTTGTTCCAAAGGTACCTAAGCATGGAAAATATTAAATATATAACATAATATAAAATTTGTTTTATCAGGACAAATTTGCCATGATATTTGAAGTGAAATTAATGCTATGATAAGCATAATGGAAGCAGTAGGTTGAATGTAAAAAGGAAAAAAAAAAGCAACATAAAACTTTTGGGACACTTGTATTCTATTTTTTATATGACTTAAGTTTACATAGATTAGAAACACTTTCCTTTTTATTGTACTCAGAGCACATGTACCTAATATCAAGTAGATTATTAAGGAAATTCTTCTCCCTATATTTTGGATATGTGTGTCTCCAGCTACACTGAAATTGTTGTATTAGATTGTATTTTTATTTTTTTAAGAAAAGATCTCACTATGTAGTCCAGACAGGCCTGGAACTCAGTATGCAGGGTGGGCTGGCCTCAACTTTGTGATCCTCTGCATCAGCCTCCCAAGTGCTGAAATTACAGGAATGCACCAACATAACCTGCTTGATTTGTAATGTGCACACTTCCTGGTCAGTTTCTTCTCACTCACAAACAACAGAGAAAAAAAATTACCTGCTACAGATTGAACCTTATTTCATGGAAGTTACGTGAAACATTTACAATAGAATCATGTAGAACGGCCCTGACCTATCCTCTTATGATTATGTTTTTATAACTTTTATATACTTCAAAAAGTGATGATTTTGGGTTATGTTTTTTTAAAAGATGAACTAATTTTAAAAGGTAAACTAATTTTTGGTAGTAAAGATATATAGTCTTTCCATGCACCTGGTCTTTAAGGGTGACAAGTACAATATTTCTCAAGGTTGGATATTCTGCCATCCCCCAGCGCATTTATTATTGCCTAATTAAGTACTCTGAAAATGCAAACTCCCCTGGCATTTGCACCGTAACCATTGTAGTCCATGTACCTGACACTACTGTATTTATCGCCAGAAACAATCATAGTCCGTGGTAAGACCTGCACGGGGAGCACACACAGACAATAGGCAATACTTCATATTCTGATACAAACAAGGCTCACAATTAATACATGAGGCATCGCCAATTTTAATAAACCTGATGAAAAGTAAGTAGATTTGATATGAAAGTCAAATGTACTTGAGATACCCCCATCTTTAAGACTCCCTCTTTAAATTAAGACTTTGCCAGGTGATTAACAAGAATGTCAGCACTTCAAAGGGAAGCGAAGCCTTGTTCTTCCTGCTCCACAGGCGACCAGCTCTCCTTCCCTTTGGTCCAGATGGAGGCTTTGTTCTCCCGAAGTTGGTCAGGTGCTGCGTCTGTCCAAAAAGAGAGAAGGGAAGCGAAGGCAGCTTTAGCAGCCTACACCTGTTTAAAAAGCAATGTTGCTCCCTCAGCTCCAAAGCCCCCCGAACATCAAATGCCTCCCTTTGCCAGGCAGCTTGGCTATTCCCCAGGCGTTTTCAATCTCGTTGGGTAAAACAAAAACTGCATAATTTTTCATTATTTTCAAGGAATGAGATGTGCCTTTTACAATCCCTTTTGGGTTAAATACAATGACGCTGAGCTTCCTATGAATGCCAATGTCTTCTTTCTCTAACAAAACAGAAATAAAGAATAGGAAAAAGAAACAACCAATTGATTGCTTGTATTTGCTCTGGTATTGGTTATTGATGGACTCTGTATATGTTTTAGGGATAGGTAACAGGAACGCCTATTTTGCCCCCCCTACAGGTATTCAGGAAACCAAAACCAAACTCTCAACCAAAGTTGGGACCAAGAGCCAGGAACTCTCAACCAACTTCAAGATTCAAAACAAATCACATCTCTGTAGGTAAGCCCCAAGTTATATAATTATTCCATTTCTTCATCTTTAAAAGTGTAAATTAAAATTGCCTTCTCTAAATATATCCCATTTAATTATAAAGCTAAAATGAAAAGAAAAAGTGGATAAGCAAGTGTTTTACAATTAAATATTTCTATTAACACAAAGTGGTTTTAGTGAGAAATAGGGCGTATGGCAGGATCTTACACAGGTTCCTAATCATTCTTTGCAAGGTGAAAATCTTGCAAGCTAGGAAAACAAAACAAGAAATGAAGAGAAAATAGAATTCAGGAACCACGGGAAAGCAGGAACATCTTAAATCTTATCTATTAAGATCAGAGAAAAACACTTATTGTGTGTGTGTGTGTGTGTGTACAGTGCCTTTCTGCTGCCACCCGGTTACAATAGTGGAGAAAAGTAGGCCCATGAAGCAAGATTGATTGCAGGAAAGATGATCAATTGCTACCGTGAAAGGGGAAAAACTGATAAATGTTTTCCCCCCTCTCTCCACAACCTTTTGCTAAAGCTGTGCAAAATGTGTCATGCATAAAAAATATGCAATTTTCATGTAATTAGAGGAGCACAAGACGAAAATGAGTTCCATCAGAGCAATCACGGATGGTAATGTGGCATGTACTTGTCAGTGCCTGTTTGTCATGAAAACGAAATCCAACGAGTTATGTATTTTATTTTATTTTAGCTCTAAAACCATAAATGCCATTTTGCCATGGCCTCATCTATAAATTGCAATAATCCTCCTTTTTTTGGAAAAGTGAAGTTTTGGAACTGCAGATTAGATCATTTTACTCTTTTCAGGAAGAGAATACTATTTTATGAAAAACACTGAGATTACAGGACAGATTTATTCCATGGAGGGTCAGATTTACAGCAGGAGGCGATAGGTTTACAGTTTTCTATACAAGAAACACTCTATGATTTATCTTCTCTAAAAACACACTTGCATCTTACAGTAGCATGTGCCTTCGATCTCATCCCAAGCCCTCAAAACAAACTCTGTATTTTTATATTTTTGTTGTACAAGAAGACATGATTTTTTTCCTTTTCTCTTTTTTACTTCTCTCCCCCTCTCCCTCATTCTGTTCATGTATTCTGTTCATACACCCAATGTGCTTTAAATGGTTTCTTCATCATCAAAATAGTTGGTGTTCTCAAGCTGATACTAATTTCTGGGAAAAGAAAGAAGTAAACAAACAATGGAGTGGGACTTTTTTGTAATTGAGTTGGATTTTGTAAAAAGTTGAGTTAGTGTCCACTCATAACAACTTAGAGAAGAACTTTTCTCTAGCTCAACCTTACTATTTAAGAATTGGCTCCACAAATTAATTATATACATTATATAAAAAAGCATGGGAAACTGAAATGCAGTCACAGGAACAGGCAGATGTAAATGCTGTGAAGACACTGAGTGCCTGACCTGACACTAAGTGTCAAAATGCACTTGGTTAATTATTTCTATGTTAGGGATTATGAGGAGATAAGTATTGAGGCCAAGGATATGACCTGGAGAAGGAGAAAAGTAGAAGACTCTTGGAGGTGAGCTTGTTAAATTTTAGATCTGTTCTCAGTGGAATGTGAATCTTGTATTTTAACAGTTTTTAAAAACATGGCAAAATCAAATTTGTCCGTGGAAGTGACCCTCCAGTAGCATTGTGAGAAATGCATGTGAGTAGGTAAGACTGAGGTGGAGGCTTTTTTTAGAACATGAACACAACTTGAGACCCTCACACACACTGAAGTGAGTGAAATGCCTCAAGTTAGATAGCAAATGCTTTCTCTAATCTGAGAAACTCAGAACACAGGCTTTGCAGGTGACAGCAGGAATTAGAGGGGAAGAGGGAGGAAGTCGGTGGCCAAAGGGGAAGGGGAAGAATTGTAACGTTGAAGCCATAAATATGTAAACAAAGTCACAAAATGCCCAAGCTCACTGCAAGCACTGGGCGTTATATACACAGACACTAACAAAAACGGGGGGTTGGAGGAGGGGAGAATGAGCTGCTCATATATCCCAACCGCAAGCTAAAGACATAACTAAGCAAAGGAGGAAACCAGTAGAGGCTGAGCTTTGAAATTTGATTCTTCTAAGAATTTAATTTCTGTTCTTGGCCTAATGATTTCTTCAAAAGGCAGAAGATAACTTAACCCTGGCAAATGGGATTGAATGGTGTATCTGATGGGCAATTTCTGGGAAAGCTTTTCTTATTCTTGAAAGGGAAAGGAGGACAAAAAAAAAAGATGAGGAATAAAATTCCCTCAACTCTGGTAGTGGGGGAACAAACCCTTTTTGCTCAAATTGGTCACTCGGTCTTCATGCAAGCATCTTCAGTCCACGTTTGTTCATGTCTTACCACATGGGCCTCTAAGTGGTCATCCTTTCAAAAGCACAGGAATTTGTGCTTTCTATAATTTCTGGAGGTTATTTTTGGCTCGTCATTTATTTGTATATTGACATCCATTTGGAAAGATTCATGAAGTAGTTGTGTAGCTGTTTGCTGCTCTTCTCTGAGCAACTAATAAAGAATCGTGTGAAAAGCACTCAATCGGATATCTTCTCTGACGACTTTATTTCTCTTTTTTCCCTCTACTATGTGCATGAAGGAGCATCTGTTTAGGCGTAAGGCATTGGGATTTTGCCCTTGGCCCTCAGAAAATGATGATCAAGCTAATCTCTTGAAATCTTCAATCATAGAGACTTGTCATTGAGGTGATACGCTATACCTTAAAATTTCATCCTGGAGGAGCCATACAGTAGGAATGACCTGAAGGAATAACAGAGTAGGGGCGGGAGTGAAGTTAGGCTGAGCTAGAGGCAAAAAATTAGAGTTTCAAGAAAAAGGTACTCCGTAAGTTGTAAACTAAAGTGTCTCTTAACATCGTAGCGCTGGTTAAAAAAAGAAGATTGGGTACATGGGAATGGGACACTTGCTTTTCCCAAGTGCTCTTTGAGTATAACAAAAAAGAAAGATGAATAAAGTTAGCTGCTGTTCAGGGTAAGATTAGTGGTCTAAATATGAAGTGTCCTCCCAGAGACTCCTGTATTAAGGACTTGATTCCTCAAATGTAGCAATGTGCAAAGGTGGGGCACAGAGAGGCAACATGCTTACAAAAGTGCTAATTTCATCAAAGGAACATAGAGAGGCCACATAATCATGAGAGTGCTGACTTCATCAATGCTCTCATTTTTCATGATTTCACATCTCAATGGGCTTATTGGAAGATGAGTCTTAATTGGATGTGGTCACTGGGAGGATGGATTAAAAAGATAGTTATTCCACTACTTTCCTCTTTCTTTGGATCATTTTGATTTCTCTGCTTCCTGGCTGCCATGAGGTAACAGTTTTGCTCTGCCTAACCTCTGCCATGTTATTACCTTACATTGGTCTAAACAATGGAGCAAACAAGAATAGACAGAACCTACTAAAACTGCGAGTCAAAACGAATCCTTCCTCTTTAAGTCGTTTAAAGCGAGCGTCGTGTCTCAGTGATGAAAAGCCGACCGATGTAGAAAGTTTCAATGGAGTTCAATTTTGGGGAAAAGACATCATATGGATAAAGACCACATCACCGCAGAGAATCACGGAGACAATAAGTGCGGAATAGGGTGAAGAAATTTGACATTGGTGAGAAGGAAATACGTTGCCAATGCCACTTACTCAACTAAATATTGTTGAGGCATGGGTAACTTCCAAATGGATTCCTCACTCTCACAGGCCATGTCTTTGGTTTTTACGTGGAAAACAATACCAAATCTCTTTCTTTCCTAATCAAGAAGTCACATATGAATTCTGCATTAATGAAAATAATATTTTAAGATACATCTTCTTGAATCTGCATAAATGCAATTATAGCAAAAGTAAATAACTTATGATTTCAATGATTTAGGTATAATTATTATTTATCACTTATGACAACCTCAAAGTTAAATAATTCCATTAATTGATAAAAAATGGGAAATAGTTTTGAATCTTTGAAGTTTTTCTTATTTTTAGAAATAAAGTCACAAAGTAAAATAACATCTTACTATTACTAGCATCTTTAAAGGGTAAGTGGAGATATAATAGGTCATAAGATTCAGAAATTTATTACTAAATGTGTACTTTACATATAGGTATAATCTGAAGTGTAGATGTAAGTATTCATAAAAATGAATGTGATATATAATTGAATAAACATTTTTCAATCTAATTTAGATGATTTCCTTTCATCTTTATTCTGTCCATATTTTCCTTACCGTATAGTCTTGACAAGACTTTAGGGACCTGGAAAATGAGCCACTTTAGGTCTTTATTGATGATTAGATACCCAGATAGACGATATCCTAAATGGATCATGTTGAGCCACTTTGGGGCAGCAGGACACATTTGAGATTATTTTTACTGAATCCAATTAACCTGCCCCACTTTGGCTTAAGGAACAGATTGAGGTAATGGAGGAAACATGAATTTGTGAGATACACAGTTCTACGTTAATGTGTTTTTCATATCTGAGCCAATTGTCATCTCTGGGTATCATCTCAAGAGGATTGCAGTCCTTACCCCGTGGTGAATATGCCACACCTGTCTTAGGTTTATTTCCTGAAGGTATGAATCTGTCTGACTTACTGCACCCTATCAACGCAGTTTGGGAATTTAATGAGATAATGCATAGGCAACTATATAATAAAGACTTTCTACAGATTACTTGTCTTCATTTTCTATTCACCAGGGATTAACCCATTGGTTTGACATGTTAGTTCCAGTTAGAGAGCTATAGTGGTTAGTGCAACAGAAAACCTGCTGTCTCAGACTGAAAATAGTAATTCGCACCTATGATCAATGTGTCTATGGGACAACAGCCAATGTTTAGATTCGCTTCTTCTTTGCTTTCTGTCTAAGGCACCTAATACCCTCTTCACCCTCATCTTTTATGATAAACAGGTATACAGCACTGTCTGCAGATATATAAATACACAAATAAATAAATAAATAAATAAATTCCCAGAGTCAGCTTGGAAGAACGTCTGATAATCTGAACCATTACAGAGGTGAAATTTCATTACATAGATGGTGACATCCGATGTCTATCATCAAAACACAGCAGGTAGAAACTATCAGCCAGGCCCATTCCCTTCTGTAAAATTACACTTATATTAATGTCACTCCAGATTTCATTATGCGGAAAATGATATTGCCCAGGTTCCCGCACTAGGGGCTCGGCGGGGGTGGGGGTGCTGGGGAGCTAAAGGAGGAGTAAGAGGAGGGGGTGGGGGAGGGTGGGACAAGCAGCCACGTGTGGGAAGACCCGGGAAACAAACGCAGATGAGGCCTGCCTAGGACGGGTGGATAGACAAGCAGGGGACAGAAGTGTATAGAGAAAAGTATATTTTTTAAAATCCCCACAGATTCTGCTGCGGGTTCATGCGGCTTCTTGATTGACTCTCAGCAGGACGTCCTCCGCAGGCTCCTGAAGGATGCAACGTTTAAAAGGCTCTGCTACGCGAAGCAGGGAGATTCACTGTTAATTTTTATTAATGAGGGATGACAGTCAACTCTATTTAGCTAACAAGGTACTACACCCTCCGAAAAAGCCCCCTGTCTTTATTCTTATCCCCACTCCATCTCTTTTTATTCTTTCTCCCTCTCTCCCTCCTTCATAACACACATAGGTTAGTGTGCACACATACATTCACACATACACACATACGCCCTTAGATGTGATGTGGACACGTGTGGGGATTATGGTCCCCACATATGAAGAAACAGATGGGAACCTTGACTTATACGCAGTACTCGCTGTTATAAAAGGGTGTGAGGAACCTCGCAGGCTGAAGAGGAGGCTAATGAAAACAAATTCTACTCCATCCTTCTGCTTTCGGGTACTTCCTGTCTGTTCTTACTGGTTACAATCCCGCTGCCCTTGTATTCACTCACACCCTGGCGGAAACCACCCCAACTTCTGAAAGGATGAAGACCGCAGCGGGTAGCTTCCCCACTTGGAGTTTCCCAGTTTAGGCCTCGAACCGCTGACCTCTCTGTCATCTAGTAGGCTTCCAGTCCAATGGAACCGCTCAGACAGGCTGTGTGTTTTCCAGGTAAGTGTCACCTGTTCAGAAGGACCCTTAGGACAGCGGACGGTGGGACACCGCCGCATCTCCAAGGTTCGTTGTTTTCCTTTGCTTTCCCATCCTTTTCCGCCCTCTTGTCTTTTACTCTTCTCACTCATAAACGTTTTATAGGCACAGTCCAAGGGTTACTTTTTTTCCTTTCTTCTGTAAATATCTGAGTGGGCACAAGTTCTGGGAAGGTATTCATTCGTCTTGCGCCTTCAATGTATTAAAATGTTTGGCAGTTGAGATTCACATTCTCGCTAACCCTCAGTGTGTTGACTCTCTTTCTACCCTTTCTACCTGTCAGCACGCAAAGGAAGTACTCTGTCCCATTCTGTGACTCTCTCATGCCACACCCGCCACAGGGAGCCGGATCTAATTCCGGATCGAAAATAGTTTTAAAAACAGATCAGCTTTTACTTTCTCTTCAGACTTTCTCCTCTGACTTTTGACTTCTACTCATCTCTTCTCTGTTTGTATAAGATTTGACAATAGAGTTCCACACATTTTCACATAAAACTTTTATATTTTAGGAGATACATATTCAAACACTCCCCACACGAGTAGGATGTAGAAATTACTGTGTAGGGCCACTTGTGCATTCGCGTGTGGGTATGTGCTCATGCATTCTTTTATCCCATAATACACTAATCTCGGGGTAGGTAGTAAGTGTACGAGGAATGACTGAAAGAAATAACCCGTAATGCAGTTTTGTAAGTAATTGTCAAAAGAGTTTTGTGCTTAATTTTTAA
>PVKB01002885.1:0-200461 GCA_004027205.1 Ctenodactylus gundi
CTTCTCTCCCAGGGCGTCCTTTCCCTTATCTTTCACTTCCGCGGACTGGGCGTCTTTGGAAGGGTCTTTTTTCTTAGGCATGCCTTTTCTTTTTTCTTTGTGAGCTCCCAACCTTTTATCCCGCTCTGTTTCTGACATGCTGTCTTGCAACTCCTCCAACACTCCCTGGCCTGCCGCTACAGTCAAAAGTACCAAGAAAGGGGGAGAGAGATGAAACAACCCAAGACCAAACATGCCTCTCAGAGCTTACCTTTGTCCTGCAGTTCTGAATCCTCCCCGTGAAGTGAACGGGGGTCTCCTCGGCGCCGGCGATGGTAAGGTTCCCGGGTTTTGGCACCAGCTGTGACCCGCGCAATCGTCTCGCCAGCAAGAACACACGCGGGCACCAGGATCCTTCTGCAGCAAGCGTTTATTGCGATGGAAAGAGGAAGACGCCGCGCCCTGAAAAGGCGCTGCTTATATACATCCTAGAGCGGCGTGCTCACTTCTAATTGGCTGCTTGCTCATTACCTCATATTACGCCCGAGTTGGGCAGTGACTTGGCGCGTTTTCAGCACTTACACCTGTGCAGTCCACTTATTACTTGCGGGAGCACCGGATGCCAGCGCCATCTTGTAATGGCGAACGCTGTCACCGCTCACCGCGGCTCTCTACACTTTGGTGGGAAGGCTGCCCGTGTCCAGGCAATGTGAAGTTTTCAACTATCTCGAGTGTGTCCCATGGGTGTAGCACCCGTCCTGGGAAGTAAGGATCTAGACTCTCTGAAGGAATTGGCCCGTGGCTCACCAAGAGCCCTTTAGTGCACTAGGCACCCCTTCTTAAGGGTTCTAATAAAGGAGTGTAATTTTAATGAGTAGAGAGATGAGACCTTCTCAGCATGATGCATCAGGACACTGGGCATTATTAGCAGAGTGAGAGACACACATGCTCTGAGACAGAACATTCCACTCAGACTAGGCATTCTTTCACTCTTTCACTTTCCCGCTTCCCTTTACATCTTAATCTTTCAGCAGTGCTTCTGGCATATTAGGAGCGACATCCTAGGGGATTAGGCAGTCCTACTAGAAATACAGAGCTCTTGTTTAAAGCCAAAAACTGCTAGTATAGTGTAATTTCTATGTTGCTTCTCTATTTCCCTCTAGTTTGGCAAAAAGGAGAGCTAGCAATAAACTCTGTAAAGGTAGAACCAAGGGCCCTGCTTCCCCATCTTTCAGTTTAGGTTGTGGCTATCACTCCAAGGAGAGTGCAGTGCAATCGGCTGCCCCTTCCTCTTCATGAGTCTTTGCCTGGCTGCTCTTGCCTTCTTGCCTTCTCCCTTCAGCTTGTATAATGAGGTGGCATGCTGACCAGTTACCTACTTTGTCTGGTAAATCATATCTCTTAGGCCAAGGGAGGGATCCAGGGCTTGGAACAGGACAGGCAGGCCGAATGTGCCCATCAGCTGGAGACCGTCGCTGTGACACATTTTAGGCTTCAAATGGTGAGTGTTAAAAACTTGAGTAATAAAAGCTTTTACATAAAAATTAACAATTATCACATAAATACTTTGGGGGAATGGTGACTGGTAAAGTCTGGGAATTATAATTTTACAATGTGTTTTAGAAGGAAATTCCCTTCTGCTTCCAAGTTGTTGAAACTTCCAGGGGCATCATTTAGGACAACCACAGTACAAAGACTCAGGCTGTGTGAGGAAGGCCTACTTGAAATTATGGGCTGTAGGAAAGGGACGCTCTGGCCAATGTCTCTGAAGTGATGAACTAAGCAGCACTCTTAGCCCTGAGTGAGGAGGTGGGGAAGGCACAGCTGGCTGACCTTGAAAGAGAAATGTTATAAGGAGGAAGAAGAAATGTACCGGAGGACAAAAAGTCTAGCATATTTAAGTTCACCGAAATCTTTCTGAACGAGTGCCTGGAGCCACTTACGAGTCATTCATATCATGCTACCTTGACGAATAAAGGCTCAGTGCAAAGCGGGAGAAACGAATGCTACTTCGGAATGTGCGCTGTCTGACTTCCACAACTTCATGCATAAACTTTAAGGCATCACGAACCATTTTAGTGTTTCAGGCCTTCTTTTTAACCCTGGAATGTGCTTTCTGTGAGATAAGAGCCCAATTTCCACCTTCTGCATGTGGGAGTAAGTTGTCCCAGGACCACTTATTGAAGACTGCCATCCTCCAGTCTGTATTCTTACCTTCTTTGTTGAACACAAATCAAGCACAAGTATGTATGTTATTTTTGACGCATTATTCCATATTATGTTTTCCTGTATCTGTTTGTAATACCTCACTATTTTATTGGTATATTCTTGTTACTTATTTAAAATCAGGCTGTGGGATGCCTCTAGCTGTGTTCTTCTTACTCCACATTCCTTTGGTTACTTGGAATATTTTGTGGCTGTCTATGAAATTTAGAAGTGTTTTATCAAGTTTCATAAAATGACACTAAATTCATAGATGTTGAATTGATTCAGTAGATTGCTTTGAGAAATATGTACATTTTGACAATATTAGTTTTTCCAAGCCACGAACATAGAATATCTTTTTGATTATGTTGTCAAATTCTTTCCTCCATGTTTTATCAAGTTCACTGTAGCGATTATTCATCTTCCTGCTTAACTTTATTTCTAAATATTTTATTTTGAAGCTATTAAAATTGAAGTATTTTGTGATTTATTTTATAATAGCTTGTTGCTAGTATATAGAGACATGACTGATTTTTGTATGTTTATTTCTTTAAGTTTTGCTATTAACATTTTTATGAGCACTTTGGGGTTTTCTATGTATAAAGCCATGTCACCTATAAATGGAGACAATATAAATAGCTCCTTTCCTATTTTTTTGCCCCTGCACTATATCCAGCCACAGCGGAGGCTCTGATCTCTAAGTCCGTTATTTTTATTTTTATTTATTTTTTTTGATTCAGAGATAGAGTGAAGGAATAGCTCAGCAGTTAATGAGCTTGCCAAGGAAGCTGAAGCCCTGGGTTCAATTCCCCAGCACCATATAAGCTGGGTGTGGTGGTGCACACGTGTGATCCTAGCACTCAGTAGGCTGAGGCAGAAGGATTGCAATGTATTTAAGGCCAGCCTGGGCTCCATAGTGAGTTCAGGGACAGACTGAACTACAGAGTAAGAGGTAGAGTGGAAACGGATGCCCTTGTCCTGTTCTATTCCTTACGACAAGACTTCCACTGTTTTGCCATGGAGTTGAGCAGCCTGTCTTATGCTGAGGTACATTTGTTCTATTTCTGATTGGTTGAGAACTCCATCATGAAAGAATTGTTAATTTTTTTCTGATTTGTTTTTAGAAAACATAGAGAATGTTTTCTTGACACTGAGCTGAGCACTAATTTTATAATATGACCACAAAAGCACTGGTGGCTGTGAAAACCAAAACAGGTGGAATTTCCTAACATAAAAGTATCCTCACAGAAAAAAAAAAGTGGGCACAGTAAAGTGACAACTTGCAGAATGGAAGAAACTCTGTTTATCATCTGCTCTGGGATCCAGGACAGTGCTCTTTTTGGTTTTGTATTGATTAATCTTCAGCCATTTCCTTCCTTCTTTCCTTCCTTCCTTAGAGACAGAGTCTCACTCTGCTGTTAAGGCTTGTCCTAAACTCACTATGATCCCAGACTGGCCTTGAACACATGGCAGTCCTCCTGCCTCAGCCTCCCACGTGCTGGGATTCCAGTTGTTTCTTGAGGGTGGCTCTTCAGAGTAACTGCAGAGTCTGCTGGGATACAGCAGGTTGAGACAAGGGGGGAAGACCTGAACAGCTAGCTTGCCATTGGTTCCCCTGGAAACAGCATGTCCTTCAGCTCATTAACCTGGCATGTCACAATACCCTGGGGACTAGAAACCAGGGAGGACTTCATGTGGGTTCCTTTAGCTTCAGCGAAAGTGGGACACATGCAGCGGAGACTTCATTGCCCTAGGAAGCTCTCTGGTAATCATTCCTAGGCTTTTCTTTCATATGCTTTTCTTGTTTTGTTTTGTTTTGTTTTGTTTTTGTTTTGTTTTTGATTCACAGTCTCACTCTGTAGGCTAGGCTGGTCCTGTACTCACTTGTAGCCCAGGGTGACCAAGAACTCATGGCAATCCTCCTGCTTCTGCCTTCTGAGTGCTTTGATTGCAGGTGTGTGCCACCACTCCCAGCTAACATGTGGTGCTGAATATCGAATCTGGGGTCTCCTGCTTCCTAAGAAAGGGCTCCGATAACTGAGACATGCCCCCAATCCTTGTGATTTGTAATTAATAAATCTGCTTCACCTGGAATATGAGCTTGTTTTATTTTTCTGGCCTCAGATAAATCGGTTACCAAAAAAACTGGCACAATGATCTCAACCAACTAGGAATGGAAGAAATGTACCCCAGCAATGATCAGGGTTGGTTCAGACGGTCACGGTGCGCTGAGGCAGGAGGAGCAGTGCTACCCATAGGGAGTCTGAGGGGAAGACGTAAGCCTGGAGCCTGAGGCTGGACATGGATGTCTTATGGGGAAGAAACAGTAATAAATGAGGCAGAACATTTTCCTTGTGAATGTTAAAGGTGACTGCAGAGACTGAGGCAGAGAGGGCATACAGAAACAAGCATGTCCAAACTTGATTTTTGGGGTGCTTATGGGGTTGTTCCTTTCTTATACTGGATAACTTGGAAAGCGAATGCTTAGCTGTATTTGGAGGATGAGGTCCTTACATGGTCCCTGAGGCACTAAAGATAAAGCCAAGAGACACAATATACGCTTTCCCAAAAAGAGAGATGTCTAAACAATAGACATGGATTAGGTCCAGAAAGTTATGTAGCCTAGGTGGTGTGTTTCTTTCAGAAACGAACACTGGAGAACAAAATGCTCCAGATGAAGTTGTCCAGGCTAAGGCCCTTGGGTCCACACTGGAGCCCGATGCCTCAGGACATTTATCCAGATAAAATAGATATTTAGGCTTCTCTGTAGTTCTTGGAAGTGAAGTTCAATTGACAATACTTCAGGGTCACTTTAGGGAAAATAATATACTGATGACATTGGGAGATTTGGGGGAATCATGCAGTAACCCACCATAAGGCAGATTTTGTTAGGCAGGCGTAGGGTTAAAAGTTAGATCTTTTTTTTTTTTTTTTCTAGTATACTCAGAGTAGTGAGGGTTGCTGGGTTGAGAGTTCCCAAAACAGAAACATGACAATTGAGAAAATTCAGAGCACCGTGAAATACAGAACAATGGCGCAGGTTAAAATTAAACAGGTTCTGAGGATTGTAGCCATGGATACGGAACTCTTTGTAGACACCAACCTAAAGCCAATAAACTGGTTTTATGGTAATGTGTACTGATCAATAAGGGCCAAATAAATATAGAAAAATGCATATGTATGATTCATGGAAAATTATAAGAATGACTGCAGCTGCTGAATGATTGGCAGGCTTGCCCCTCCCCTGGCTGCAGGAGTTCCTACCTCACTCTTCACGTTTCCTTTATGTTCTCACAGTAAAGCTACTTTCTGCTTCCCAGCTGCTTCTTGTGGTGTTCATTCTTTGACACCGGTGGAACAAGAACCCTGGTTTGAGCTCCCCTTTAACACCTTCAGGTGCCTGAGCAGGGACGTCCGAAGACATTGCACTGCAGGCTACACTTTACTTTGAGTCTACTCCTCTTTAGACCTGACTTTAGTCTCCATCTTGCCAAGTTAAAATCGGACACCCGTTGACCAGTTAAAGGCTACAAGGGTGATCGCCAATCTTAAGTCCTGGGTGACTGGTTTCTGTGCGGCAACATTCACCAATCCCCTGGCCACTTGTGACCAGGAATGTTGGTGTCTGAGGTCACTCTTTTGCTGTCCTACGCATCAGCATAGGAATCCCTCCATGTAGCCTTCCTGTTCTGGGAAAAATTGAGAGCACCCCTACGATAGGCTAGAGGTTGGTGACTCTGCTATACCTATCTTCTCTGTTAGAACAGAAGCTTCTTTTGTTCTGGTTAGCCTGCTATTGGTATGTTGGGTGAGTCTAACCCAGGAACAAACAATCTAGCAAAATAGTCCAAGAGACCATGGCTAAGCCCTCTCAGTGTTGGTAAATTGCCTAAGTCCAACCCAGAACAGGGCAATTTCACAAACGTTGTCCGTGAGCGCCCTCTATTGGGGAATATATATAACTGCATGGCTCTGGGTTTCTAATAAGAAAATCTTTTTACAGATGGGAAATTCGGTCTCAACTGTTTCTGAGAGATCGCCTTTTACATGCATCTTAAAGAATTGTGAGAAATTCGATCCTCCAGCCCATAAGAGGAAAAGCGTCATCTTTTACTGCACCCAGGCATGTCCCCAGTATAAGGTATCTGATAATGAAACCTGGCCATCTGCAGGCTCACTCAATTACAATACTACCTTACAGTTAGATCTGTTTTATAAGCATAAAGGAAAATAGAAGTCTCATATGTCCAAGTTTTTTTTCTCTTTTTGCTTTGAGGGAAGACTTAGATCTTTCCCATGCCTGTAATCTTGCTCCCAGCGGTTCTGGGTCACTGGCGACGGCTCCTGCTGTGCCCAGCCATGACACTCATTGCTGCTGACGACTCGGAACCACAGTTATCTTCTCCATCTTCCTCTGAGCCTGTTCCTCCCCTCTTGATGCGGGCTCGAAGCCCATTGATCCGCCTCTCCCAGGCGGATCAAAAACATGTCCAATACGTGAAATGCCTGGAGGAGAATTTAGCACCACTTGAGTTCATTCATGTGCCATTCACGTTGCCAGATCTGAGGCAAATTAAATCAGACTTAAGGAGATTCTCAGAGGATCCTGATAGACACGCTGAGGCTTTTGAGGGCACCTGCCAAGATTTTAAACTGGCGTGGGAAGATCTCATGCTTATTTTAAATCAGTCTCTAACCTCCAATGAAAAGAAGAGTGCTTACAGCAGCTGAGAGATATGAAGATCACCTATATATTGCACAGGGAGCTCAGAACAAACAAAGGGACAAAAGAAGGTAGATTCAGTGTCCACCCTTGAATGCCCACCAGGCTCAGAAGCTGTTCCTCAGCATAATTCCAAATGGCACTAGAATACAGGGCAAGAAAACGGAGCATATTTTCAGGCCCTTGTTCTTGAGGGACTCCATAGGTGAAGTCATAAACTGTTAAACTATTTAAAGATAGCTGAAATTCAACAAGGACCCGAGTGAAAGCCCTAGTGTCTCTATGGATAGACTGAGACAGGCATTAAGGAAGCATACTGCAGTTGATCCAGAATTGCCAGACGCCATTATTATCTTAGAAGATAAATTCCAGACTCAGTCAACACCTGATATTAGGAGAAAATTGCAACAGATGGCTTTTTAATCTGGAATGGTCTCTAGATAATTTCATTAAGGTTGCTACATCAGTCTTTTATAATAGAGGCCAAAAGGAAGAGAAAGAAAAGAAAAAAAAAAGACAAAAAAGAAAAGGCAAAAGGTTTGATCATGGCCCTAAAAGAATGGGATAAGTTTAAATTGGCTCCTAAAGCAAGAACCCCAAAAAGAATCAAGCTTGTCAAGGTGACAGGAGACACGTTAGGTGCAAAAAAGGAGGGACATTTAAAAAATAAAAATAAAAATTCTCCCCAGGAAAACAAGCCTCTACCATGCCCCTGCCCCAAATGCCAAGGTCTCTACTGGAGGTATGACTGTCCTCTTAGACAAAGATCTAAGAGGGCATCATCCACCAAGGATGACAATTGGTGGGGCCCAAAATTACTGGCTCCCCTTAGCACTTCCATCACACTCTGCAAGCCCTGAGTAAGTGTCACTATAAAGAGCCAATTGATAAACTTTATGATTGACACTAGACCTCAGCTCTCTGTCCTAATATCTTGTCCCAAACCATGCTCAATTCAATCAACAACCATAAGAGGAGTTTCAGGAACTCCCATGTCAAGATATTTCACCCTACCTTTAACTTGTGAATGAAACAGATCGATCTTTTTATATAAATTTCTTATAGTGCCTGAATGCCCAACAAATTCATTAGGAAGAGATGTCTTGGTCTGTTTTAGTACTGCTATTTCAATTGGACCGAAATCATATTCCAGTCTATCAGCTTTTATAGGCCTGCAAGAGCTCAAGTCTAAATAGGAAAGAGAAAACATCCAAGAGTAGTCTGCAGAGAAAACTGACAGACAGATTCAAAGGCAACTAATACAGGAGATTCAATGACAAACTCCTAAAGAGGAAAAGCAATATTGTTCAGTTATAGATTCACAGGTAGATCCAGAAATATGGGCCACAGCAGATAGCACAGGCAGGGCTAATGAGGGAAAACCTATATGCATAAAACTGAAGGACCCCACTAACTTTACACAAAAGAGACAATATCCCCTCAAACCAGAAGCTAAACAGAGATTAATAGACATAATACAAAATTTAAAGTCACAGGGAATTATTGTTCCCAGTGACGGTCCCTGTAATACACCAATTGTCAGAATTAAAATGGTAAATGGATGAACACCTATGCCACTTGGCCAAGAAGCCAGAGAAGTATTCAAGATACAGTCAAGCAAAAATTCTTGGCATTGATAGCATAAATTAGTAAACTAGAGTCCAACCACTGGGAGGCCTCTTGCAATATTAGGGAAACTGTTCCTCTTACCTAGATGTGCTTTCAGTCCCCTTAGTTAAAGTGACACATAACATTGCTATCTTCGATCTGCATCAAATTCATCAAAAAAGAGAATTAGCAACCATGGACATGACATAGCCTTTAAAATACTTGTTGATTGCTAATCCTGTGAAATTTCAGGTGCAAGACTTTCATGTGTGTTAGCAGGAACCTGCAGTCTCAGAAAGCTGCCAATATGACAAACCTGGCCCATGGCCTTTGGACATTTTCTTTTCTGGAGACAGTTATATTTCTCAGGGTAACTCTTGGCTTTCTGTTGGGCAGTGGAGAAACTGGACATCTTATGGGCAGATTATCCAACACCCCGTATATGACACTCTAACCCATTCGTAGTTGAATGATTGAAAATGTCAGTAGTAAACTTGGAAAGGCTCTGCATAGTTCAATTACAAATGGAAATAGTACATTCAGTGTTAGGACTAGCCAAGATCCCAAGCAACCAGAAGGCTCCATAGCTAATGGTCAGGTTACCAGAAGCTGTCAAGAAACATGCAGTGAGGCTTTGGATTCTTCTATAAATAACGGGGCCTAAGACTCAGATATATTTCTATTGAATAGAATAGCATGGCTCCTTGGAAGTCCTGTAAAGGTAAAAGCGGAGAGGATCCCTTGAACAGTGCTTGGCGTCCATTCAGCTAGTGGATGGTCATCTTTGACTAGATGAGACGTGATCTTTTTGTTCAATGTAGCCAAAAGCTGGCAGTGGTGATAGCCATGCAGGTCTCCACCATGGCTATATTTTGTTATGTTTTCATTGCCACATGGGCAATTCCCAACTGTATAACCATTTATTCAGGACATTGGCAACTGACTTTGACTTGATTATTAAAAGACCCTTCATTTGGAAATAAAGATTATAATAGTAGTTTGCTATCTGAAAGAAATATTTTAGATGCTTGGACTGCCATCACTACCAGTTTAGGAAATTGTGTGTCCTTATTTAAATACACCATAGGATTTCACTTTTATGCAGGAAAATCTCTTTGGTCTCAGCAAAACAACAACAATGGGTGTATTCTCACGGGGTACACTATGCTCCCCATGCATCTGCAGGCCAAGGGACAGAGCAGTAGACTTGCACAACACCTGCAACGGAGGCTGCTTGCGCAGGAGAGGGGCTCTCCACTTGACTAGGGGAGTATGATTGAGAAGCACTGCATTCCAACTTCAGATAAACATGGCCCCGCTTCATGTGTATGAAAACATTGGTGAGGGTGTAAGTGGAGCAGGAAGCTGACTGAGGTTGTGATTAGAAAATTCCAATCAATCTCATGTTTCCTAACAGCTTCTTTCCTTTCTTCCTTTGAAGGGAATCTCCTGGTCTAGGTTTGCAGCTTCAGTAGTTACAGTGTCTAATGAAGAGCAAGCTGTTTCCAATCTTGGTGTGGACCTTCCTCCTGTTGCCCAACTCCCGGCTTCTACTTGAGAGATGGATAAGACCAAGGAGTTTTGTGGTGCTAAAGTCCTTCTAGTGCTCTGGCAATATCTCTTTCCCTTTGAGTGTGCAGCCTCATCAGATATGTCATGGTTAGTGAGGTTGTGAAAGAGAACTGCGCCCTGCCCCCGTTGCCTTAGCAGTGGTGTGACAGGAATACGGCTACATAAATCCGTCAAATCTCTGCTATAGCATTGTGCAGTGGAGCAGCTGTAGAGCAGACCTGCATAACTCGGCCTCCCCTTATTCTTAGTGGCCTGCTAGAAAGACAATAGATAAGAAAATGTTCTAACTTGTAATTTTTTTTTCACCTATATTTCTGGGTTACTTTAATCAACCATCGTGTAAGTTCCAGGTTTGCTTTCAGAAGTTCTTGGTAAATGATTCATTGCTAAGTATGCCCCCCCCCCCCACTGTACCCTATGATCTTCTTCCTCCCAATAAATATGGGAAGGCACCTCTGCTTGGGGCTGTATGACCAATTCACTTCCCTCTTGAGGGAGTAAATATAGCTAGTCACCTGCAGAGATCTCTTAGCCTGTGGTGCTTTGAGTAAATACCTCTCTCTCCCTCTCACTTTGATTTCAAACGTGACAGAAAATTCCCTCATTCTCCTACTGACAACATGTGTGAAAGTCTTAACACTACACCATACACTAACAGAGCCCAAGCCATGGTGAGTGAGAATTCAACACTGACCACACGAGAGGAAATGGAGGTGTTCTCTTTAATTTAAATGACTTTACAACAAATATCACTACCACATTAGCAAAATCCAGGTGGGATTGTGTGTCGAAGTGTCATACTCCTTTGAGAGCACTAGCAACGGCTTAACTGGGTTGCTAGTGTCTTGAGTTAGGTCATCGTTGCAGGAAGGTTGATTGTCGTTCTTGTTGTAATAGTCTTCCTGATCCTGATGAAATGTGTTCTGGCTATAGATTAATGCTTTACTAATTGTGTTGTTAAAGTATTATATCAATACGGTGAAACAGTTTTGTACCCAATCACTTGAGGATTAATGGGTGGGGTTGGGGTGCAAGATAGTTGCCTATGCTTTACGGGATCACCTTGATTATATATTTCTTGCTTGTAATTCTCAGATTTGACTTTTGACTGTATTGGGAATGCAACATCTTGAGAGAAGAACTTGGTCAAAACATCCTCGGCTCTGTAACAGCTCCCTTAAAATGAGATATTCTCCAGTTTTTGACCCAGTATGCCATTCTATCTGAGAATATACATTTAGGGTTGACACGTTTAGTGGGTTCTTCAGCTGCCGTATAAGTGGGGAGGTGCAATCAAGAATAGTTTCTTGGGAAACATGGGTACCTTGGGAACCTTGGACACCTGAGTCATTATCCTAAGATTTTATTTCCCCGGCTTAAATTTATACATTGAATTGGTGCATTGTTTTCTTCACCAGACTCAGACATATTTGCAAACAGTACACAGAGAGTTTGAGTCAGAAAAGTTTAATATTCCAAATATATAGGGAACTTAGAGAACTCAGGAACAAGAAAAAATTGAACATGATTTTAAAAAGAAAGTGATTTAATAGACATAAATCAAAAGAAGACATAAGAAAGACAAACTGATATTTAAAAATGAATAGCATCATTACTTTTTGAGAATAAAAAACCACTAATATCACTTTGTACCTGTTAGAATGAATATTATTGAAAAATGAAAAAATAGTAAATATTCATGAGTTTCCAATAAAAAAGTTATCCTGATATTTTAGTGGTGGGAATGCAATGAAAACAAGGCATAGTGTAAAAATGGGGAGAGTTTCCTAGAAAATTGGTCAGAAAACTACAGTCCAAGCAGTGCCATTTCTGGAATATATATCCACAGGACTGAAATCAGCACATTGAAGTATCATTTATTTTCCCATATGTATTACAGCATTTTATAGATAGTTATAGTACAAAAACCACCTAAGTGACAATATTGAATGAAGAAATAAAAAATGCGGTGTACATGTACAATGAAAACTAGCCACTTAAAAGGATAAACTCTAGTCAATTGCTCAAAATGGTCAAGCTTAGAGGACACTATATTAACTGAAATGATCTAGATAAAGAAATATAAATATCATTGATTTGACTCATAGATGGAATCTGTAAAAGTCGGACATGTGAGGGGGTTAAGAATGCAGCCCAGTGATGGAGGGCTTCCTGTGTATGTGTGAAATCTTGTGTTCAATGTTCCAGTGCCACACACAGGAGAGTTCATCCATAGAATTAGAAAGTAGATGATGTTCCCCAGGGAGTGGGCCAGCTGATTTGGAGTGATTAAGAATACGTTAGGTAAAAGATAGAAAACTTTGGCAATGTAAGAGAAATACTTTCAAGAGCTTTATTGTATAGTTCACAATAACATGTTGTCTGCTTAAAATTGCTGACAGTAGGTTTTTAAAGTTTCCACTAAAAATAGTAAGTTTATGAGAGTATAGTTATGTTGGTGCGGTTGAGCTAACTGACAGACAATGCACACATATTTCAAAAATATCATTTTGCAAAACTTAAGTATATAGTCTATATGTACCAATAACATCATAATAAAATAAGATTTAAAGAGAATGATACTACCCTCAAGATTTCCAAAGAAATAAACAGATAAACTAAAGTGTACCAATGTTGATGTAAGATAATATCTTATGTGAATATGACATTATGTTCTTTTGTAACCAGAAAATAATATTTGCCCTGAAGTCACTTAAAATCTTTTTAGACACCAACACTATTGGTGAGATCTTGTTCTCAGCAATGATGTCTCAGGCCCAAAATAACAATCCCATTATTTTCAAGCTTATATCATGTTGGACAGTAATTGCACAACAAAAGATGTCATTTTTCAAAGTCAATTGACAGGTTTCAGAGTAGGGTTGGCATTAAAGAAACATATGGGAAAACTGGTGATTCATATACAGAAGAATGAATGTAGACTCACATTTTCACCCTGTACTAGCATCAAATAATAAAGGACAGAAGACCTAACAAAATACTAGATCTTCTGAAAGATAAAAATAGGCAAAAGCTTTGTAGGAGGAGGGGTAGGAAGGGATTTCTTTTCAACATAATGTCTATTGCACAAGAGGTTACACCAAGAATCAACAAAAAGGTTGACGTCAAATTAAAAGACTTATGCACAGCAAAGGAGACAATCAAATGAGTGAAGAAAGAACCAGTAGAATGAAGACAGTGCTGCCAACTTTCCCTTAGACAGAGGGCTAACATCTTGAATATGTAAGGAACTAACAATATTAGACTCCCAATAATAAAAGAGCCAACCAAAATTTTTCCAGCTAAAAAGAATAGGTTCTTCTAAGAGGAAGAAATGTAGATGCAAAATAAACATATGAATACATTGTCACCATCCTAAGCCATTAAATAATTGTGAATTAAAAGGACATGGAGTTTCTATTTTACTCCACTGAGAATGGCTTCTACTAAGAGCTAATGTAACATGACAAATGCTTGGCAAGTTTGTGGGGACAAAGGAGCACTTCCACACTGTCCGTGAGACTGTGAACTGGCACAACAACTATGGAAATCAGCATAACAGTGCCTCAAAACACTCAAAATAGAAATGTCACTTGACCCAGCTCTACTTGTTCTGGGTAGATGTCAAAAGAACTAATTCTGAAAAAGGAAAAAGTATGACTTTTTTGTAGATGTATAAATAAACCTTCATAAAAGACTATGAATTAATTTATTTCTATTTATTTAATTTAACACATAAAACTAAAATTAGATCAATAGCTTTTCTGGAGAACATTTGTCATCTATATTCACACGACAATAAAAAGACAAAGTTTTTAACGTTTCAAACCACAAAATCAATTAATCAATTTGTGTGTGTCACCTACACACATGAGTGGAGGAACTAATCAAATCTTTATGTATATGACTAATGCAAAAAGGGAGTGATTAAAAAGACAACTATTGTGAGGGTCAAAAAGAGAGAAGGGAAGGATTTCTAACTTTGCCACGACATGCATATGCACAGAATACTCAAGACCAATGTAAACTTCATATTTAGCACTTATACATCTCAATAAAATCTGGAAAAAGGCAACTGTTTTAGAGATAGAATATCAAATTTTTAAAACATAACCTTTGCTACTTAAGAGATGGGAGGTGTATGAAGTGATTAATGTGATGGCTTTACTCAGAACATCCCTGTGCTCTTGAGACATATGCATGTTCGATATTTGGTGTTGCTATTGCTTTTAAAAATTATTACTAAAGGTCAGATTAGCTTCCTAGAGGAAGGTAAGCTTTGCTTAGAAGAGAGAATTACAGGTGATTTAGGTCACATATAAGCGTGAGAAATGGCTGGTCTCTAAGGGAACCTAGTCTTCTGGCGTTGAACAGGTGACAAGGAGCAGGAACTGGGATAGAAGCAATACGAATAACTTGACCTACTTTATTTTTTCCCCTGGATCAGCCTTGGGTTATGTTGGTTCCTCTGGTTTCCCATGCCAAATTCAGAGAGCAACGTGAAACTGACTCAAGACTCAGCAGATGTGGCCACTTGCTCCTACTGTCACAAACTGACAATCATTGCTGATACTTACCTTTGGTTATTTCTCCTCTTTGCAAAGATATTGGGGTAAGAGCCTGCAGATCATGTAACAGGTCAGGCTTTCACGGGCATGGAAGCTTACTTTGTAAATTTATGGCTTTTGGTTTGTCTATGAAGCAATCAAAATGCTAATTATTGCACAACATCAGGATTTTCATCACACACAATGCAGTGTCATCAGACCTGAGGGCTCCGGTGTCTGTTTAATACCCCTTTCTTGCCAACCTAACTAAAGGAGGAGGAGGTCAGGTCATGGTTACACTGGAACAGCTTTACCAATAGAGCAAGAAACAAGTGTCTGACCCAAGCCAAGGTCATTGTGAATGTGAAAGGGTGTGTTATTAACACTCATGGCAATGGAGCAGCGCTAAACTATGCTGACTTTGGTCAAAAGAGAAAAAGTCCGCCCTCCTCATGATGCGCAATGTGTGCTCCAGTTTCTTCAGTGAAATCCTCCATTTTCATTTGTCATTATCTAAGGCCAACTTCTCAGTCTAGGTGTGTATAATTACACTCTTTATTTGCTCTGAATAAGGCAATCTCAGCAAACTCTCCCATTTATGTGGGTCTTTATTTTTGCCCAGAAGATGTCCCCTTTTATTTTTCTCACAAAAATACCTAGAGAACGTCTATACTGGCTTTATTTCACATTTGAATTGATGCTTACTGTACCATACTCTATAATGTATTTTTGTGAACTTTTTTTGGTTAGAATTAACCTTTTCTCATTAGAATTATTTCTTTTGTTCCGCCATTGAAGTAACAGGAGATAACGGTCCACAGAAACTCATGCACTTATATTTTGTATTTCTTTGTATCTGTATATTATTGATCATCTGAATGACAATGCCAAGAGGTGGATGGGAAATTACCATTTACTTTTTCTCACTGCTCAATTTTATTCCATGCGAATTAAGGCCTTCCTCAAATATGAGGATTTAATACAATTTAAGGCATCCTCAATGTATTTTCTGCTAAATGGGTCCTCTAACGTTTCAAGTATTTAACCAACCTTCCCACTCAAACATTATGGCCGTCAGATGGTCGGTTTTATGTACACCTTGATTTAGATTTTAACAGTATTTGACATTTTTTTGCATCGATGTTCATGAGCTAGGGTTGACTGTAATATTCTTTTTAATGTTTCTGTCACATTTCAATATTAACCTCTTGCTGACCTCAAACAGAGGCGTATTTCTTTCACTTAGGCTGCGTGGAAGTATTTTTATAATATTGTTTTATTTTTTAAACCTAAATAAATTTTGGCTGGACTTAGAAGTGCCTTAAATAGGGTTCCCAAGAAGTATATTCTAAGATAAAATGATATGTGTCATTAATTTCTTCTTGTCGCAGGGTACTTACAGACATTTTTTAAAAAGTTGATACAAGAAGCAGGAAAAAGAAAGGAAGCTGTGTAACAATGTGGTCTAAGACCACACCCTTCAGAGTACAGCCCCACCCTGATCCTGTCTGGATATTTGGGAACGTGGGCTGTACTTTATAGGACTGTTTGGATCTCAGATAACACAAACAAATCCCCAATATGGCCAAAACACTTGGAAAAATATACCTAAAGCCTGAGGTGTGAAGATTATAGAGTGTAAATCAAGGAACTCTTTTTATAGTTGATAGGTGGGCAAAGAGTGCAGGGGCATTTCTTCAAAATGAATCACAAATAGATGTTTGAAGCAAAAAAAGCATTGAATCCAGGATACACACAAGTAGATTAAAAGGTGTCTCCTATCTGAGCAGAGCTTCTGTATTTTCCACTGTGTCAACATGTCATACTTCTACTGTTACCTTGAATCTCATATTAAATTTATTCTATTCCATCATGCATTATTAAATATGGTGGCTGATGTAGTAGCCAGCCTCTAGTTTGACCACTAATTATACTTACTTCCTAGTGTTCATGCTTGTTTAGTCCTTTTTCACACTGAATGAAGGTTTTCTAATTTTAACGCCAGAAGTCGAAGTTAACAGCGCATGACTTGTAGGGGTACATTGCAAATGTATTTTTATGAAATGAGTCCAGCATGGTGGCCATGCCTATAATTTCAGCACACTGGCTGGCAGAGACAGGAAGACCACAGTCTCACACAGCTTAGCCAGACATGTCTCAAAATAACGATAAATAAATAAGTAAAAGGCTGGGGATTGTAGCTTAATGCAAATGTCCTTAGTTGGATGCCTAGTATTAAAACAAAACAAAAAAGAAGACAACACAAAACGACAGATCTAAAAAGCCTGCAAGATCAGGACCACGCAATTTTTAAAGTAGATTGAACCCTCCAGGAGTCCTCCATCCCTTTTCTGCACGCCCTATGCTTATCTCTAAGGGTCTGAATTTCTCCAGGGAGTAGTAATGTTTTCATATTCTTCTTCTCTTTAGGATCTTGGTGTCAAGAATCTTCTCCCAAATCCAAGGTAATGAAGATTTCTTCTTATATTTTCTCCTTAGAGTTATATAGCTATAGCTTTCACATTTAGGTCTTAGGTTCACTTTGAGTTCATTTTTGTATATGTGATGAAGCAAGCGCCCACGGTCATTGTTCTGTGTCTGGATATCCAGCCTTTCCAGCATTGTTTGTTAAAAATGCTGGTCTTTCTTTATTGTGTGGGTCTGCCATGCCCGTCAAATATAGTTTGTTTCTGTGCTCTAAATTAGATTCCATTGATTTATTTGTGTCTCCCAGTGCCTCTATCACACTATTTTGCAGTTAAGTTTTAAAATGCGGAGGTGTAAGTTCTCTCTCTGTCTCTCTTTTCTCACTCTCCTTTCTCTCATTGTGTTTCCAATATTGTTTTGGTCATCAACATTCACTTAGCATTCCTTATGAATTGAGAATCAGCTTCTCAGTTTCTAAAAAGAGGCCAATTGAGTGTCACCGAATTTGTAAAATATTGCCATTTTAACACTTTTAAGGCTTTGAATCCATTCTATTTTCTCCATTTACTTAAGACTTTAATTTATGATAACACTGTGTGGTGATTTTGAGAGCATAGGGTTTGCTTTCATTTTGTTGAGTTTATTTTAAAGTATTTTATTGCTTTTATTCTATTCTAAGTGAAATTATTTTTAACATTTTCTGCTTCATTGGATACCATAAATTTTTTACTTTAATCATTTCTCCTTCAAATTTACTGAAATCATTCAAGAGTTCTAAAGGATGTTATCAGAATCTTTGGTGCTTACATAAATAAAATCACACCATTTGTGGACAGATAGGTGTATTTCTCAGTTTTAAATCCATGTGATTCATGTGCATTTTCGTTTGAATTTCTGCCACAATGTTGAGCAAGCGGCGCAAACATGGACGTTTTCATCTTCACTGAGCTTCTTAAAACATGTAGCTTAATTATAGTTTTACAGACACATTATTTTTCAGTCATATTTATGCATATCTTCTATGACTTCTTCCCTCTGGTTCCCTCATTATACATTCATCGGCGCTCCCTTTCTGTAAGAAGGCTCATTTTTATTTATTGCCTTCTCTCTCCTGTTCTTTGATTTCAACAATCGGTATCAATCTGTCTTCCATTGCTAACTCTTCTGCCAGGCTGAGATTATTGAGTAAAGTTAGTATCATTTTAAAATTATGCTGTTCAATTTCAGATTTTCCATTATTTCATTTCTAATTTTGATGTTTTCTGTTTGCTAAGGCATGATAATCATAGCTTCTTACACATCTCTGTCTTTACTTCTCTGTGCACTGTAATTATAACTATAATAGAATTTTTGAGGTCTTTGTTAAAACCCAGAGGTCCCTCTCACAGCCAGTTCTGGATGTTTGCTTTGCTTTATTACTCGGTGTCTAAGTTTTGCTTTTGTTATTGTTGCTGAAAACTTGGGCTTGTAAGAAACGGTTTCTCTGAATGCCAATTCTATTTCCTCTGATTTGAGGCTTACTTAATTGTTTGCTTGTTTATTTGCACAATGACTTTGCTAAATTGTTTTGGGAGGCCCACTGCCTTGCAGTAGGGTGTGTTTGCTCTCACTCCTGAGGGCTTAGGCTTGAGTGCCTGCTCAGGAACCCAGGACACACTGCTTTTCTCAGAGTTCTCACATTTTTTCTCTTGATCTCTGTGTCACACTGTCTGGCATCTAGAAATAGATGTGTAATAGATCTTTGATACTTGGTATCAAACCCAGAGCATGGGGTCTCTAAGATACTAGCTGATTGCCTTATTATTTCAGCAATGCCGTGGGGCACAAAACCCCCACAGTCTGGCCATACCAAATTTAGGAGGGAGTCACATTGTGGCCAGCCTTTTAAGTTTGTTTAATGTAAAAAGTGCCTTGCTAAGCTCCAGCCCACCAGTTTTCTTACATGCAATCTGGCCTATGATTTAGCTTCATGTTCCTATAGTTCCAGTAGACTCCTATCAATAATTCATCACTAATATCTTCATTTTTTAGAGAGTACTCGATTTTGAGTTTCATCTCATCTTAGCTACTTTCCTCAAAGATAATATTTTCTGCGTTCCTGCTTCTTTCGTGGGCTGTGGATCTGTGTCACCATTCTGGAGGCAGTGACATGGGGACACTACCTCTTTGTTGAATATGTGCCCTGCAAATCCTTTCTCCCAATTTCTACCTTCTTATGCATCTACTTAACACATTTTTTTTTCATAAAATTTACATGTTATATATTGATGAGTAAAAATTTATCTCTTCTTAAATGTCATTCTAGTTATGTTGGTCAATTTTAACTTAATTTTTTCTAAGTAGAGTTAAAAAGATTAAGTTGTAGTCTTCTATTAACTCTGGCTTTTAATTGGTATTTACATTTGAACTAGTGGTTGACATATTAGGACTTGATTCTACCTTTATGGTATTCATTTCTATTTGTTTTCTATTTCTTTCTCTGCTTTTATTTTTTCTAGGCTTCTAGGCTACTGAACCATTGTCTCTCAAGACTTTATTTTTTAGAAAGGTCTTAGGTTTACATGAACAAATACTATACTTTGCTCTTTTACTAGATGCCTAGGGCTTCCCCACCAGTTTCCTCTGTTATTAGTGTCTTACCTTAGCATGATACATTTGTCACAATTAATGAATCAATGTTAACTTATTACCATTAACTATTCTTTCTGTCATATACTGTTACTCCATTTTTGTTGTTCAGTTCTGTGGGGTTTCATAATTATATAATATCATATATTGGCCAGTGTTATAATATATAAAGTAGTCTTACTGCTCTTAAAAATACCTCTGTCCTCCACCTATGTTTCCCTATGTTTTGTAAACATGGAATACTTTTATTATCTCTTCTTCCTCTCCTTGCCTCTTGCAGTGCATTATGTAGTTTTATAACACATCTAGACTTTATTTCCACTTGGGACAACCTTTAGAGAAAAATCAATAACCTCTCATGTCTAGATACTCAAACATTTTTTATTCACTGAATGATATTTTATTATAAGAACTTGCCACAATCACTTTATGCATCTACCTATTCAACAATTCTTTGTTGATTCCAAGTTTAGATGATTATAGACACAGCTTCTACTAATACATGGTTCAACTCAGTTGGGACAACACCTCGAAATGCAATTGCTGGATAATATGGTCTGATTATATTTAGTTTTGTAAGACAGTTCAAAACTGCTTTCCAAAGTGGCTGTACATTTGGGTATTTCTACCAATAATAATAGTAAAAAAAAAAAAAAAAAAAAAAAAAAAGAACTCCTGTTACTCTGAATTCTTGTCAGGAATTGCTATTGGTTGGCAGTGTTTTCAATTTTAGTCATTCCAACAGTGGCAGGGTGTAATACTATCTCATGGTTATAATTTTCAATCTCCCTGTGCAAACAAGATACTGTTTCCCTAGGGAAAGGAGACAGTGAACATTTAATGTGTGTACTCATTATCAGTATATCTTCTATGTGAGGAGTCTGTTCCCATATTTTGCCCATATTTTGAATCAAATTTTAAAGGTTTTAAGGGTTTTCCGAATTTTGTATGTTAGATATGTATTTACCAGATGGTTCCAAGTTACGGTTTATCTTCTGATCCTATTATCTATTTATCATAAAAGGGAAAGTTTAAATTATAGTAAAATTCAGCTTGCTGATTTTTGCTTTCCTCAGTTCATCTGAATGATATATGCTTCTCATCACCAAATCCAATGTCATCTAGATTTTCTGATGTTGTCCCTAACAGTTTTACAGTAACATCCCATTTAAGTTGATGATTCATTTGAGCATGCTTTGTTGTTCTGTTTTTATAAAAAGTGCCGTCTGTATCTAGGCTCACGCTTGCACGGTTATCCAACGTTTTGGCACTTACTGAAAACACTTCTTTCTTAGTTAAGTGGCTGTTATTGCTTTGTTTAAGATCACTAGTTACTTATATTTCACATGCGGTCTCTAGTGTTTCTTGATTGAGTCCTGTCTTCGTTCCTTTGCGGACAATGCCCTGGAGGAGGAACCCAGCATATGAACCCTGGAAATTGTGAAATCTTTTTATTCTTTTCAAAATGACTGCCCTCTCCCATCAGGAGCACGTAGGGCTCTCCCATCAGGAGCACGTAGGGTATGAAATCCTCACGGAGAATAAGCAGCAGCCAAAAGAGAGATTTCTGCACTGGCAGCTTCAGCAGGTATCAGTAGATGACTTTGAATTCATGCGTGTTTGAGAATCCTGTCCATTGACATAAATAAGCCTTTTTTTTAAGGAAAGAAAAAAGCCTGCGTTTTCCATTTTTGGTATTACAGTTTAACCTTAAAAAATTAAGTTGAACCCCGTTTCTTGGCTGGGAAGAAGGGCAGGGCTCATGATATTTCACATGGGACAGAGAAGGAAGAGCAGGCAACACTAAGCTAATATTTCAAAGCTCCGTTCACAATTGCATCGTACACATGCAGGCTTATTCATATTGAGCTCATTGTCAGCTTTCTCACCATCTTATCTGCTTCTCCCTGCACAACGGAGTTCCCAGTCCTCAAAAAGGTAGTTCTGCCTCTTCAAAAATGATCTTTCTTCTAGTCAGTTTGTTGTTCAAATAGATGTCGAAGCAGAAATAATACAAGACGTGATAGCACAGAATTGCACCATGGGACTAAGAGTAAAAACAACCTAAACTGGCGAGAGTCGGGAGTGACCTCAAATTAAGAAACTATTCTCTGATAAAATTGTAAAAAAAAAAAGTCCTAAGAAAATGGAAATCAGAAACAGAGAGAAAACAAAACAAGGGGGTGGACGAGTTCCAGGATTTGTTCAGTTTCGTAACTCTTACCTAAGACGGAATTTAGTATGTACAGGGTACAGTAAATATTTATTCAAGAAACATGCTTTTCACATTTTGGCCATAGTTGTTCAACTGTGGATTTTTAAAATTTCAAGTTTAATGTAAGGTAAACACTGCAGAGATACTTTCGGACTCCATGAATTCATTCTGGGATTTGGATAGAATATTGGTTTCCTGTTACTGTCTAAAGCTCTGGTGAGCACAGTGGATTTAAAGCTTCTTAAGGAACTGTGCTACAGGTGTTAAATCTAATGCTGATTCAGTGTTACCTAACACAGTAGTCTTCAGCCTCCTGCTGCTAATCTTTGCAAAAAAACCATCAGAAAAATGGCATTTTTGGTTCCTTTTGGGCTCCTCTGAGGATGTTACTGCAGTGTGCTGTGCTGATGTTACACGTAGGGTGGGAGACCACAATGTGAATTGTTACTTGTTATTGAGACTTTGTGAGACTTACAGTGAATCCAGCTTCCCAAAGAGAGTAATCGTGGAACCAGTTACTGTAGTCACTGTTTATCTTGGTGGAGTATTAAGCGCTGTTGCTAAAGGGATCATACTACTTGAAAGAGTTTGTCATCTACTTTTGTCCCAGTATTTAGCATACGTTCCACTTAGTATATATAAGGGGACATTAAATCCTTACCACACCGAAGATGGGAATGAATATCATGGGGTTCAAAACTCTGAGCTTTGGGTTGTTTTTTATTCTCCTTGCTTATTATATTTATGCTCCCATACCAGAAAACATTGAAGAGCGCTGGAAAGTAGGAATTGTGGATGCCGGTGTGAAAATAATTTCATTTGTGGTAATTGTTTTCTCCTGGGGAAAGGAGTACTTTGTTACAATTACATAGAATCTTTCAGTAATTTGGAAAATACTTCTGTTTTATTTTAGGATAATAAGCCAAAGAACTTTAATATTTTTAATTTAATTAGTTTGTAGCATGTTTACTTGAATCTGTACAAAGCCTGAAGCAAAAATAGTTGATAAGAATCTATATCTAACGATAATCATAATATATTGTGATAAAAATCAAAGAAAAGATACTGTCTACTAGGAAAATTTGGGAAATGTTATGCAGTTTGAATATAATTTACATTTTTATGGTAACCTAGTTTCATCTCTTCTCTTAAAACTTACATGTAAATATCAATTGTTTTCACACTTTTAAATTTATATTAAGCATTTTTACTGATACAGTGTTTTTCTTTTTTACTTAGTTCTCAAACTATCTGTTTTCAGAATTTTTTCATGTATTATTTGACTTGCTGAATACTTGAAGATTATATTATATTAAATTTATCGATATTAACTGCATTAGAACTTAACCTCATTAGAAATTAATCACTTTTGACCATGATAATCATGATAATCCCACTTCAGGTTAATACAAATAACATATTTTTAAAAACAAAATATATCAGCTCAAAATAAGAAAATGTTAGAGTGGCATTTTGCTTTATTTCTTTAGATCTCTTTCATGTGTCAAGATGCTTAAATCCGTTTTGTATTTAGCTTATTCTGATATCTTGTGTCATGTAGACTCTGGAAAACTCCCAAGAATCTTGAGGGAACTCAGGCTTTTAAAAGGTAGGAAGAAAGATGGTATTGTGTACACTTTCTGGAAATATGTCAGAGACCCAACGAATGGGAAGAGTATATTTTGATATCTACTAATATTTTATCTGTCTTCAGTTTTCAGTTGCCAGATTTCAGACTTTTTTGCTTGACAGTGCCAGAATTTGAACACAAATTTGCCACATTGAACGCAAATCTGCCAAAATATACTGCTATCTGCAGGCTTTATGAAGGAGACTAACAGTAGGGAGCTTTGGGGAGGAGACAGGAACATGTAAGAAATGATCAGAGAAGAGAGCCAGGAAGGTTGCCAGGTGAGCTGGGAGGCGCCGCCTTCTGTGCTAATCAGAATAGGTGAAGGTTTCTCATGCTAGACTCAGAAAGCACCTACTTCTGGAAGTCCTAAGTTTGCTGAGTCAGAACTCTCTACGCACACTTGTGAATTAACAATTTTTCTTTTCAATTTTCTCAGAGTTTGATTTTTGCATTTAGAGGTATATATATATATATATATATATATATATATATATATATATTCAGTGAGTTTTAAGTCATTGTCTTCATAATGGATGCATATTTTTATTTAATATGTGCCTTAAGTGATTTTTCTGAGTCTGAGGTCTAATGTATTTGATATTATTATACCCACAATGGATATTCATAGAATACTTGCATATACTTGTGTGTGTGTGTGTGTGTGTGTGTGTATGTATATTTACTTTTTAGTTACAATTATCTAATTACATTTAAGATTTCTTATTATTTTTGGGGGGTGGCGATTAAGTTGGCAAGAGAGCAGTTATCACCTCTTCTGTAGATTTCAGTGTCAGTTCAGTTTTCAGAACGTTTTCTGTGCTGCTTGTGCTCGTCCAGTCACGCAGAGTTGAAATGTTAGGCCGGGAGCCGTGCTCTAGTTCACATTGTGCTTCAGTCACCCAAGCCTTTGCTACACTTCTTGGTTTTTACTTAACACTGTGTATTTTGTAGGTGAACCCAGATCTTATGTCTATTTATTTACAGAATTTGGTCACTCATTATAGCTCTCTACTTTATAAATTTGCGCCATTAATTAAGGCTTCCAAGATGTTTTTCTTTTCCTGACTGTTCCTGGCCCAAAGAATATCTTTTTGCTTAGTTTTAATCATTTGTGTAGTCAAACAGCTCTATATAACTTGACCATCTTTGAGGATGATGTTTCGGAGGGAGAGAAGGGCAAAAACAATGAATCACTTTTTCATTCTTTTAGACAAGAACCCCGTTTCAGAGTTTGCTTGGTCAGTTTAAGCTTACTTTACCGTGTGCACCTTTATCAGAGGAAGGAGTGGCTTTAGCAATGGGAAGGAAAGGAAATAAAAATAAGAATTAACTTACCCCTCCTTCCCCACACACACTCTTGTTCTTTTGTACAGGACATGCACTAACTAGCCCTACAGCTAGAAACAGACAGTGTGTCTTGGAATATCTGCTTTCATGCCATTGTTCTGAGGCTGAGTTTGGAGGATGAAAACAAGAAGACTAAGGAAAGTCACTCTTTTCTATAAATCTTTATTCAGGTTTTGAATTTTCTCCTCAACACATTTGCTTTATTTCTTCAGAGGGCTCTGTTTCTTTTTCTTTCTTTTCTTTCCTTCTCTCTTTTTTTGAGCCAGGGTCTAGTCCAGGTTAGTCTTGAACTCACTATGTACCCCAGGCAGGCTTAGAACTCCAGGCAATCCTCCTGCCTCAGCCTCCTGAGTGCCGGGATTATAGGCTTGCCCCATCTATTTTGTTTTGCTTTTCATGTGTAAAACTGTTTTTGATGTAGCCAATGAGAGAGATAGCCTTTAATGGGATTATTTAAAACTGGCCAGAACCTAAGGTCACCAGAGTCTGTAATTTTAAGTACTCTATTTCAAATGAAAATTGATAAATACATCTATCATAGGCATGTTTGTTAAGAATATGCAGAGCTTAAATTAATTGAAATATTTAATGTCATAAACATGCTCATGGAAGGCAATATACCTATTTTTAAATGCAGTCAGGAGGGTTGGAGCACAAGAATAAAAAAAAAAAACAATTTTTCCATGCAGAATGTGATTATAATGATAACTCATTTCAAACTGTTCTCTTTGGTTTGGTTTGGTTTCTCTGATTAAGTTCCAAGAGCCACTATCCAAAGGGAGTAGGTTCAGCCTTGGGTTTGTACCGCATCTTGAGTAATGATTGGTTCTTGTCTTGATCAGCTGACTCATCAAAGACTTCAGCTAATGGGAATGTAGTAGTTTTCTAAAGTGAACTAGAGCTTTAGGACCAAACAAAGGGATACTATTGTCCTTCTGGTTCGGAAAGGCAAGAAGTGTTTTTATTCTAATATTATATTGTCTTTTAGACTTCTATTTCCAAGTTCCAAATACAGCTGAAGAATTGATAGGAGCCATCTCCTTTGCTAATGCTTTATATATGTATTCAACATATGTGTATGTTTCGCTATGAGTATGTACAGATATCTTGGTGTTATAAGAGCATAATAGTTTTCTAAGGTGACTTGAAGATGCTAAGTAAAAATTATGGCAGTTCCAATCTCTACCACATCAGTAGCATGCCACTTCTCATACATTATTCTCAATCCACTGTGATTGTTTTAAGTTTAAAGTCAAACTCTTTGTAGCACCTTTCTGAACTTTTTCCATTTATTTATAAAGCCAGTAATGTTTCAAAAAGTTATATAGAAAAATGTATATGTAACTTTGGTCTACAAAAATAGGGGGCTGGAGAAACAGCACAGTGATTAGGGCACTAGGTGGTACATGGCTGTAATCCTAGCACTTGGGAGTCTGAGGCAGGAGGATTGCTTTGTGTTTGAGGTCAGCCTGGGCTGTATAGTGAGCTCAGGGCCAGCGTGGACCATAAAGTGAGACCCTATTTAAAGAAAATAGTTTTACACTCTGCTTTACCATTTGCTACCTGTTAAGTCCACAATAGTTCTGGGGGAGTAAAGTAGGTTGCCAAGAGACTGAAGAATATGTTGTACTTAGAGATAGCATGTAAGACATAAGGTTAAGATTTATCAGTAGTCCCTGTCTGGAAAGAATAATAGTACAAAGACTTTCCCAATGGGGAATATTAGAGTTCCATTGCCACCAGCCTGGAATGGAGACCACCCACAAGGTGTGAGTATAGGTGTGGTGGCCGGGCCTGGACAAGAAGCTGTCGGGAGGTCGGGTAAGGGAGCTGGACAGGAAATTGTAGGGAGGTTAGGCGACGGGGCTGAATGGAAAACTGCCAGAAGTTGCTCTCAGTGGTGGATGGCTTTACTGTAGCACTTCCGGGTGTCCTCTTCCACATTTGTTTGCCACAGGGACAGGGCATTTATCGTGTGGGGTGCATTGGCAATGAAATTCTCAGCCTGCTTTGTTCATTCTGTGACCAGTATTTCAAGGAACAGCAGCCTTAGCATAATCAATTCAGGAAAGCAGTTTCCCTGGAACACGAGTTTGCCAGGTCGCCCAGTTGCCAGTGTCCTCTGGGATAATACTTGCCTATACATTCAGTTCTGGAATGTTGTAGCAGCCTTTGTGCCAGGCAAGGGTCCTAGGTATATGAAGGGGGGTGGGGGGGGGTGGGGGTGGGAGGGGTCCAGGCACATGGTGCTAAATGGCCCAGTTTTTCTAGCGAGCAATATACTTCATCTCGAAATTTGTTACTGACCTGGACTCTCCAGGCTTCGATAGTCTCATCATCAAAGACAGGTTAGGTGATTTGAGACTCCTGGTAAAAAGTTGATATCCTCCAGAAAGTACAATAAAAAGTGTTCTGCAGTGTTCTAGCTCTATGTGTCATGGTAAGATTCCTTTGTTGAATCAGTCAGTGACATGTTCCAAAGCCATTAGGAAACTTTTGAAAAATACTAAAAGGAACTTTATTTCAATGGAATTCAAAACACACTTTTCTCTTCGAGTGATTGAAAGGAAAGAAGCCAATTTGTAGGTTACTGTCATGTGGCAGGGCAGTGATATTTTAAATCTTAAATGCTAAATTCAACAACCAATACATAAAGTGTGCATACAAATAAAGAGGTACAAAACCTGTTATTTCTCATATATTTTTCATGTACAATTCACAGTTGAAAAAAATAGAGCACCAGGAAATATAGAACACAGGTGTCTCTACATGAGCTTACTCTTATTCTCAGCCGACGCAGTGAGATTTCTGTAGCGTCAATGAGATTCCATGTGGTAAAATGGACATTACCTCACCTCGGTAGGAGTGGTCAGTGTATCTCTCTATGTATTTGATGTTAGTAAGTATCAAAAGCTTAATGTTTGAAATTTCATTTTGTTTCTATAGGGTATTTTATTTGAAACTATAGGTCTTATGAAATATGAAGAATTATTTTTCTCAATAGTGTCGATGGACCTAACAAAGCCAATTTCAGATGAAAATGTTACAGTGACTGACACAGCTTTCAGCAATATTTCAGTGCGCTTGTACATGCCTAGGCGGAAGTCAGAAAGACAGAGGCCAGCGGTCATTTACCTTCACGGAGGGGCCTTTGTCCTGGGAAGTTGCAGTAAGTGCATTTCATTTATCTATATGTGTGTTGTACACTATATACGTTTATATTAAGATATGTTGGGTGTATATGTATTTGACAAACATTTATCCATGAAGTAATTTTGTGAGTGATGCATTTTAAGACACACATAATAAAAAATAATGATCATGGTTCACATTTAGTTTTTCATACACAGGCAAATAAAATAAAAAATATAACATGAGATTTTTTTGTTTAAAAATGTTATTATTAAATTAAGTTAGCTAGGTATTTTGTCTCACATCTGTCATCCTAGCACCCCAGGAAGTAGAGGAAGGAATATCATAAATTCAAGCCTAGCTTGGGCAATTTAGCAACTTAGCTAGTCCCTGTATCAAAACATGAAACAAAACAAAACAAAAAATAAACTGGGAATGTAGCTTTGTGTGAAGATTCTAGATTAAATATCAGGCCACAAAAAAGAACAAGTGTAAACTTATATTGATAGCATGGAATGAGAAGTGAAAACAGAAAAGTTGAAACAAGTTTTAAGTTACCAAAAAAATCTTGAGTATGATATCTATATTCTTACTTTTCAATGTTATTTAACTTTTTTTACCTATTTTCATTACAAGATTTTTATGTAAATATGCTTATTTCTTGGAAATCTCTCTTTTAGCGTGAATTTTTGTCTTTGAATACATATCTCCAGTTATAGATACATTTTTCTTTCCTCATTTAATGTCAGTAATATCTTTACTTTTTATATGGTGAATGCAAATTAGTGTCTTTGAATTAATATATATCACATGACTGAAAGGAATTTTGATATTGCTTTTTCCCAGAATTTTTATCACAGAATTTTATCCAATTCTTTTTATATTTTCATCACTTTTGAACATATAGTAACTAGATTCAACCCATAATCACTTTCTATAAGGAATTAAAATGCTAAAAAATATTCCATTCCTTGATTTACATTATAATAAAATACAAATTACCATTTTGTTTATGAAAGTAGCAAGTTTTATTTATAAGTTTATTAAAGCTGAATGTGTTCGTATATGTATCAGATTTTAGCAAGGAAAGAAGTTTCCTCAGTTTTAATTACATTAAAACATAAACTTAGCATTAAATACTGTAATATCTCTTCATTACAAAAGGAAAATTTAACTAGCAGTCCCTTAACAACTGGACTATGGTTGAACCAAATATATGAAAATTGATGCTGGATATAAAATTATCTTCAACTTTATTCCAGAGTTCTGGCTTATGCTTGTCAGAGTTTTATTGAATACCATGACTGGGTATGTTTCAAATACAAAGAGTCAAAACACATACTTTCTCTTTACTTTCCTTAGTTTTAAAATGCTGGGAAAGACAGAATTCAACCAAGGGATGTTAAAATAAAATGCCTACTCTTGGTAAAGCATTTCAGAATTTGCCTTTACGTTTGCTGATGGGTCATTCTTGAGTTAGGTGTTTAACCAGTATGGTTTCTAGCACTGCTGCAGGACCTCAACATCCTCTTGGTGGAACACATCTCCAACAGGGGCAGAGCATAAGTCTTTGCAAGGCATAAACTCTTTGCTCCTTTAAAGTATGTACCACAGTGAATCTTGAAGAAGTGTTTCTACAGAAAATAAGGGCCACATGGAACGTTCAGTCTCTTCTCCCATTTTGACTAATGGATTACCTTTCCATTTTTTGAGACAGGGTCTTACTCTGTAGTTCAGGCTAGTCCTGACTTACTATGTAGCCCTGTCTAGCCTTGGGCTCAAGGCAATCCCCCTACCTTAGCCTCCGAAGTGCTGAGATTACAGTCACGGATTACCATTCTTGCATTTTGCTTTTGAAGGATTGAGTAGTTAGACTGGGAAGGTTTTATTACCCTGGCAGTTTCTTTCACCAGGGAAACACAAGTGAAGAAGGTAGAGTTCGCATCACTCACAACGTGTGTGTCTACTAAGTTTCACAGGTGTGGGTGGTTTCTTCTTGCTCTTTATTGCAGGCCATCCCTCTATAATTATTTCTTTCATTTCAGAGCTGTCGGGTTATGACTTCCTGAGTCGATGGACAGCAAACAAACTGGATGCTGTTGTTGTGGGAGTAGAGTAAGAATATAATTGTTAATATTACAGTCTTTGCCCTCAGGCCGTTGACGTGACTTCCAAAGCAAGCCACTGAAGTCTGAAAATGGATTCTAGACATATTGGGTTATACTTATTTTTTATTACCAATAGAATCTCCATGTCTCTTCATAGTGGGCCAATTTCACATTAACCTGAGGAGACTTTGCCGAAACTGTGTTTGTGTTTTTGCTAACGGAGTCATGTTGACCTCTGGGAACATTAAGACACAAGTTCAAGAAGGATCTTACATAGTATACTTGGGAAGAGGGAACTTCGTAGTTTTCCACTTTTCGTTTTGAATGTCTGGCTATGTTTTATCAAGTTGCAAAAGATGAAGTAGGAGAGGTTGTTGTCTGAAAGAGCACTGGGTGATAAATGATGGAGCCATCTGAGCCTTTCAAGTTGCTCTCAGAGTGTGAGTGCTGATTTCCACCATTACACCAGAGAGAAGATGAAGCACCCATTGCTTCCTGTCTTATTTAGATCTATTCTGTGCTTCTGAAACAGCCATCTTCAGAATGGAGATTTTTTCCCCATATCTACTGCCATTTTTGTAGAGCAAATATATATTTAGGAGCACATCCTCTGATCCTGAAAGAAAGCATTGTGTAATTTTTTGGCTTGGTGTTAATAAAATACAGTCAAACCACTTATACTAGTGGAATTACTACTCCCTTACTTCTTAGTAGGCTTCACAGCAATCAGAAGAATATCTTATGTATTCAAAGATACTTCAAGCTTGTAAGAGTAAGATATTCTACCATTATACCTGTAATTTTAAGTTAATATACCTTTTTATCGTTTTAAATTCATTTATCACATAGTGTTATATGTTGATATAGGTTGGTTTAAGATTTTTATCAATTATGTGCATTTGTTGCTCTTTATTCTCAAGGAAATTTAGAGTGGCAATTACATTTTTCATAGATTTCTTCATTTATAGTATATGGCATTTTAAAAGTCATACAAAAACTTACAGTATAACAAATATACAAGGGCCACCTGTACAATATTAAATATTTAGTATTGGCTTATGAATAATTCCAAATGTTATAAATATTAAGACAGAAGTAAAATATAGACAGAAATAAAAAAACAAGATTGCCCAATAGAAATGTGCTTCTGTAATGGAAAATAGTGTCACACACACACACACACACACACACAGACACACACACACACACACACACACACTAAAAGATACTGTAATAACTTGCCTTACAAATGAACTTACAATGATTAAACACGATTTTTGTGGTATTTAACTCATATTTATATATTATATTAAATCATGTTTTAATGCTGTGTTTGTAATATAAAATGAGATATACTAACTTGGAAAATTTAAATGACAAATCATTTGTTCTCAGGCTTTCTGCTCTTAAGATCTCTTTTCCAATCTCAGCAGTGGCTCTGAACAGTGCTGTTAGTTAACAGCTACCTCTACAACTTCATGTATTTAAAAAGCACCACCACTAACTGTTCTTTTATTGGAAGCTTTACATACAATTTTTAAAAGAATATTGGGTGAAGACAAATCTTTTGCCTCTCAACTCCCCTTTGAGTCAACAGTCTGAAGCAAGTGTGCTGGAATTCACACACCTTATTTTAAGACACAAGTTAGATGTTATGTCCAAGTTCGGTTTGTTTACATTAAGATTCAAAGTGGGATTGGCTTTGCTCAGTGCAATTGTTTAACTGAGAGACGCTTGCATAGATCCAGTCCATGTTTAATCCTCAGTGCCCTATTACCTGTTCTGTTTGAAGCTTTAGGCTGGCTCCTCAACATCTATTCCCAGTTTCCCTCGAAGATGCTGTGTTTGTGGTCAAGTTCTTTCTACAGGAGAAAATTCTTGCAAAATATGGAGTGGATCCCACCCGAATCTGCATCTCAGGTGACAGCTCGGGTGGTGTGTTGGCATCAGCTGTGACTCAACTGGTAGGTTTAATGTGCTATGTATATTTCCAACATGCCCACTATAATGCTAACACAAAGGAATTATTTTATCTTGGTTATAATATTTGTATTGGCATCATATTCTAAACTGTGAAATAGAAAAATGGTGACACAATTTTTGTTTCATAATTTTAAGATAATTTTGGCCAATTATTTATACAATTTTATATTTAGATATAGTTTTAAAGACATGGAATGGTTACTATCAATAAATGCAATGCAAAATTAGGCTGTTATTTATCCAATAACTGAAGAATTGCAATTTTGACCAGCATAAGAGGTTTGTGAATATATGCAAGGAATTTATAATGCTTGCCAGGACTTTAGTATTAATGGAATTGGTGCGTTAAACTCTATACAACTAGATCATCCCACTTGCATGTTGAGGGTTCATGCAGCCTAGTACAGCTTCGAATCCCCCCAACACAAATTTATAAACTTTCCTTAAGCATCATGAGATTTTTGTGCTATTATTTTTGGGTTTTGTTTTGCACCTTGATTGTGAGGCACTTGAATGGGAACTTTGTAGACAAAACAAAATAATTAAAGTATGCTCTATCCACAAATATTGGAGTATTATTTGTAATGCACACTCTTATTGCAAAATGTTTGAGACAAAATGAAAAAGTGGCTAAAGTTAGCTAATAAACAAGTACATCCAATCTGTGTCCACAGGCTGCACATGGCAATAGACTGCGAGGGATGACGCTCCTTAAGATTGTAAATTTCCAATGCCACTATGATATTTAATGATATTTTCCCTAACTTGATTGTGTGGTGCTGGATTACGGCCTGTGTAGGTGTCAAATGGCCTGTGCGGAAGGCTCTAAAGCACCTCCACCTACCTCCTGCCGGCCACACCCATTAGAATCGACACCCGCGTGCATCAGACCTTCCACGCCCTGTGCCAGTAGGCAGAAGTACAGTGATCACTGACATTTCACCCTACCTATACGCGTGTGCACCTGTGAAGACAAGTGTTTCTCACCATTAACAAAAATGGTTCTTTATTTAATTATTAAGCCAGGACTTGTGTTACTTTGTGAAAGAATTTTATGAGTTAAAATATAACAGGGAAGTTTTTTTGCATAAATGCACTAATGCTGTACATAATTTATATTTGGTCCAAGACAATTCTTCTGCACTCAGAGCAGCCTAAGCCATCCCAAAGGGTGGGCAACCACGCTGCATTGTGTCACAGGACAACCTGAGGGGTTTATGTCATGTTTGCGTGGAAACATCACCACTATGACAAAAGAGAAAATTAGCTTCATACGCTAATTAGATGTGTATAATTGAGAAACAGCTGATTAACAAATCTAACTCATATTTTTTACCTTCAAAATCAACTTTTAGTGGGAAGTAGTATGTATAAGCAGAGAGATACCCTTTTTAGTCTATAGAGACCTCTATTGATCAAGAAATAAACATAGGTTCTTATTGAACCTTTAAATGAGAATTAAAAAGGAAATCTCCTCATGACAGTGACTTTTGACATCTCATATTGCATTTACAAGGAGGAAAGTGACCTAAACCCTTTTGCTGTCCCTGTGATCTCAGAACAGTTACACCTCAGTTTTGAAGACTAATATTTTATCATTCTCTGCTTGTATCTGCAAAAACTTCCAGCATTAACAGACACAAAGACAGCCCACGGGAAGAGCTGTCAACACAGGGCAGGGGCAGATGGTACCTAGGACTGTACAATGAACAGGGCAGTGTGGAGGTTGGAGTAAGAAGCCTGATGCTCACGTGCAGTTATTCCTAGGATGTGTGCCTGTACGCAAGGCCTCTATATGTAACACTTAGGATGCTTTTAATATTTGAAGATGACTCCAATACTGTCACTAGTGTATATTACTTCTCTCTAGACTAATCATTTCATATTTTAAGATAGATTCCCCTCCCATTATTAAACTGCTATATGATTCTGATGAAATTAATAATACAAAGTCTTAAAACTTGAAAGTCTGAAAACTTATAACTTGGAGTTTTAAAATGTGGAAGCTATCATCAAATGCTCAAAGTTAATCCTAATATTGTGTTGGATGGAAATATCATCACACAGAGTTTCCATAAGTTGCCTACAAGGAAAAGAGAGCAACAGGTTTCTATTAGCAAAATTCCAAATCCCCAATTGTTATTTTCTAAAAGCATTATAAAAGACATATGGACAGAGATCAAAAGAAATCAATCTCTCTTTTATTAAAAGCACAAGATCTATACATAAATCCCATATTTAATTTCAGAGAAATTCTTGAGATATGTCACTTCTTTCATATTTAGTCTACTTGCTTTAAGATAGATATCCAAATGCAGAAAGACTTAATGATTGTCTCTGGAAGACATTGTTTACCATTGTACTTGGACACTAGTTCCCAAAGGCAGAATATAATCGTATTTTCAATGACTTTATGTCTACCCATATAAACTCTTTCAGAGTTGAGGTCTGAGGTGATACATGGGCAGTGGATTGCTTACCTAGCATGCAGGAGGTCCTGGTTTCAATTCTCATAACCACAAAAAAAATGTTATGGAATGGATCTGATCAATTAGTATTTTTTCTTTAAGAAGAAGTTCTATTCTCTAAAATTTATTAACTGTATTCCAATTGTCCACCACACACTTCCTTTCCATAGAACCTGTGTTTAACCACTCAAAATATATTGATCATTCTAGTTTTAACATTTTACAAAATTTCCTTACTCGCTTCTACTTTGGTTTATTTATCACAATCTCTTGCAGGTTGTGAAAAAGGCATTTAATAGATTTTCCTCACTTTTATCCTTGCCTATTAGGTCATTTTTAACATTTGTTCTCCGTCAAGATGTAGAAGATCTTTTGTAACGTGGTCCCAAATGTTGTTTTAAATTCTGTATGCTATGAAGATGGCTAAATCATTTGAAAGAAAGGTCCAATTAGGTACACGAGTGCTTCTTCAATAAATAAGAAATGTTTCTGTCCAAGTTATTCAGGCAATATTTATGTATTCACTTTTACTTATGAGGCATAATAAAGATGATTGCTGTCTAGAAGAAGAAATTTAAAATTTTAATTATGTTAACATGAGTTTAGCAGTTTGTGTTTATGGTGTACAGTGCCAATTTTAAGTGGAAATGTAAATATACAGGAAGTGATTATTTTGGTCAGTTATTTACATCCATAGTTATACATACACCCGTTTGTAGAAATGTTTGAGTATATACTTACATGAGTGGAGAGATTCTTGCCATTGTTGTGGCCTAGTACTTATGGTTAATGCAAATTTACCAACTTTGGACAAAATAATCCAATAGGATAAGAAAAAAGTTAATTTGACCTATGCCTTGTAAAAGCTGAACAGATGGAGAAAAACTTCGACAAGGACATGAGGTTATTGTGACTAAAACATTTGTGATAAAACAGCTATTTATTTGACTCATCAAAAAAGATTGAGGGCGTAAACTAGAAGAGTATGGGGAAAATGTGCTACAGAGAGAGTTCAGCTCAGTTGCCATTTTGATGGATAGATTTCCAAGGCTAGAATTACCCCAACCCACCAGCTGGTCCTTTCCTTCCACTGTGATTTCATCCTGCTTTACCCAGGCTTAACTGGTGACACCTCATTACTCTATTTCTCAGGGAAGAACATCAGTACATTATCTCTGTGACCTAGAAAAAATACCTAGATATAATTGGAATCAATGCAGACATACTATTTACTAAGTTCCTTTTTGCAAGTTCAGGAAATATTCTATTCGAAGAGATAGGGCTTGCCCACTCTTTGACAATGGAAGTTGTTTTCTTCCAAGGTTATGATACCAAAACTCATCCTGGGGTTTCTGCATCTATATACAATTTTAATGCCTACCAAGGGGCTGGAGTGGCCTTTGTACAAAGCAGAAACGTTCTTTCAACAAAGCAAAGTCAGATGCAAAAGTCTTTGACATAGCAGGGATATTGCTGGTGACAGGTCTATCCTTCTGAGATCCTGGAGATTACAATGTGCTTCCATTGGGCTTAGACTTTGTCATCTGTCTGACTCAGCCAATGAAGGGACTTCCACCACTTTTCCCAAGGTTGCCAATGTTCTAACTCAATTTAGGCAATGAGAATCCACACCCTATTCGCATCCTTTTGAGTGCAAAAGGACTCTTAATAGGAATTCTTGGTCACTGGAGCATCTCATTGAGACCTTGAAGATGATACTCTGAGGGCTGGTTAGTGCCTTAGGAAGCACTGTTTTGGGATTTGTAGAAAGTGAATGGATTTCACTGAGCATTTAAATATGGGCAGATATTCTTATCCACTCAGCTTGGTAGCGTAAGCGTGGTGGACACTGAAAGACGAAGGACATCAACGGTTCAATACAACACAGTCTCCTCTTTGATCCTTTTGCCTTCATCTGGCTACATACTCTTCCGGCATTTCTTCTAGCTCTTAAACTAAAGCATCAACTCCGTCTGAGAAGGCTGTTGTCCTGGCGTTTTCTCTAAAATTTTTATGAATTTCACTTAACTTCTAAGGGCTTTTTTTCTGTGTTTCAATATAAGTTAGAGAGGAACAAGTGATTACATGATCCCTGATAGCCTCAGAAGCCCACAAAGTTTTCTAACTTGTTTTGGGGATTGGTTCTGTTACAAGACCGAGAATCAGTCCATGGAAGGTCTCATTTTGATTCTGGGGTTACCTTTTTTTCCTCCCCTCAGTTTCTGAAATGCTTAATTTTATTTAGTAAATGATCAATTTAATAGCACTAGAGAGGGTTGGGTCAAGGCCAGTGTGAGATTATTTCAGATAGAGAATTTTGTGTCTTTTCATTTTGTGTATGTGTCTGTGGAGGTCAGATTGTAAGGTCTAACATATGCTGAGTGTGTGTTTTGAACTTGGTCAGGTATTACCTCTTGTGGTGAGCTACTGAGATTTCAACTAATTCTCTTATTTTATGTGAGTCAATTCCTTCAGCGAAAGTTTGATTTTAATTAACATCCTACAGATTCTATTTGTGTAGATGTCACTATCAAAGAAACTGGTTGGTAGTTTACATAATTGTCCATTGGAAGCCATTTCTAGGTTTTCTCCTGTAGTATGCAGGAATAGAAAATAGTGAGATAAACTTGTATCTGCTACCTTCAAGTGCTCTCATATCTGGCAAAAAAGAGAGGCTATAACCACATCTACTTCTGTTCCGCAATAATTGTTCTTTTTACTTTCCATCACACTACACTGTTGTGCACCAAAGGTGAGTTGTATATTCAGAATATTTTTTAAAACTTGGTACATTTTATTTTGAATTTGATTAATATTTGTATTCAGGCATAGAAATTTTATTTTCCCCATTTTATTGATAAAATAATTTTATTTGTACAATTTAAGGTTTACAATGGAGTTGAGCCTTTTACGCACATATGTATCTTATCAAGGTGACAAGGACTTTCCCACTCTCCTTTTGTCCTTCCCTCTACCCTACCCTCCCTCCCTCCTCCTCTACCCGACCCCCCTGTTTCACTTTGTTTTTCATTTTAAGTTCCATAGGAGTTGTGCTCTGGGACTCTCGTATCAGAGAGATCATTCGATGTTTCACCTTATGCTTCTGACTCATTTCACTAAGCATGATGTTCTCAAGTTCTTCCATTTGCCTGTAAAAGCCTCCACATTGTTGGACTTTATTGATGCATAGTATTCCATTGTGTATAAATACCACAATGTGTGTATGCACTGGTCTGTTGACGGGTATTTTGGTGACTTCCATATTTTAGCTATTGTTAGTTGTGGCATAGATATTTTATTATTGGTTGTTTATTTGTGTTTTTCAGGTAGCTTTCATTCAGAAGTACTTTAAACATAGGTAGATTCCACATCCCCAGGAATCTTTTCCATCTATTTAGCATTCCTACATGAATAAATGTGTGTGTGTGTGTGTGTGTGTGTGTGTGTGTGTGTGATTTCTTTACTGATGAAAGAAAAACGATACTTTTTCATGTGTATGACATATCAATAGTTTGAAAATAATTATTATTTTTGAGTCAGTTTTATAATAGTTTTATTTGAGATAAATGAAGTATAGCCTTTTCCCCCATGTTCGAAAGTTGTTGGGTCACTGATATTTTATAACTTTTTTCTTTCAGCTACAGAATGATCCAGAATTCAAGGATAAACTTAAGGCACAAGCCTTAATTTACCCTGTCTTACAAGTGCTAGATACCTTCATGCCATCTCATATAGAAAATGAACATGGTCCTTTCCTCTCAAGAAATATGGCTATAAAATTTACATGCCTATACTTGACTGCAGATGAAGGACTGGCCCCGGCAATGATAAAAAATCAGCATATGCCTCATGGATCAGAACATCTGCTCCAGCTTGTTAACTGGAGTAACTTCCTTCCTGAGAAGTATAAAAAGAACCATGTTTACACCGAGCCAGTTCTTGGAAACCTGAACTCTTCATATGCACAATTGCTAGATCGTAGAGTATCACCTTTGTTAGTCAGTGATTCTCAGTTACAGAATTTGCCACTAACTTACATCCTTACTTGTCAACATGACATCCTTCGAGATGAAGGACTGATTTATGTCACTCGCCTTCGAAACGCGGGAGTTCAAGTTACTCACGATCATGTAGAGAATGGATTTCATGGTGCGCTGTCACTCACAGGACCACCGTTTTATTTACAGCTAGGCTTTAGAATAGGAGATAAGTATATTAGTTGGTTAGAAAAAAATCTATAAATCTGAAAATAGTTCATTTATCTAGCTAGTCATTTAGTTATTATTATTTAAAAGGTATATTTTGAAGTATTGTGTATTTAACAAACAAGCACTAATGTGTGTTTGGAATAAACCTGACTTTAAATCAAGAATGAAGGCTACTGTGTAGTTTTGAGCACATGACTTCATTTTGCCAATCTCAGACATTCTAAAAACAAAAATGCTCACTTTATCACTCTCTTATGTATTATTTATTTGGGTTAATTAGATGTAAAAATCCATTAGATTTATCTTGCTAGATTAGTTCTAAGTATGCACCAATAGAAGCAGAGTATTCAAACATGATGGTGGGATAGGAAAAATGGACATGACATGACAGCTTTGCAACAGTGATCAGAATGGTAGCATTAAGAGAAAAGACATTACACAGTATAGAAACTGGAAGAGAATTTGTTGGGAGGATGAACAATATTTTCTTAGTAACTTTCTTGTTGCTGTGAGAGGATACTTGACATCTACAACTTAAGAGAGGAAATTTTTATTTTGGCTCATAGTTGTAGAAGGTCTCATACAGTCCACTCATAGGCGTCTGGCAACGGTGGGAGCACAGGCTGGAGAGCTGTTTATAGCATTATGGACAGAAATCAGGTGAAGCAGGAGCCAAGCTGATGTCTGGAGAGTTGGCCAAGGCTAACGCACTCCCAGGAAGAAGCTATAACAGTATTTCTTCCTTCTTTTAATTACCTCAAGCTTCTAGTTGGGCCCCTCATGCTCACGGTGGGTGCCTCTTGCTCATTTCCTGGGCTCTAAGTCAACAACTAACCCCAGTGAGAGCTCTGTCAGGGGTAACCTCCAGTCTTAACAAGTTGACTCAATCCTTCTAGGTCAAACCCCAAGCATCTGTTCCTTCCAGCCAGGCCCCAGCTCCCAACAGCACAGGGTTCTATAGATATCCCACCCCTTTCAAATACAGGAGGCTTTTGGGGGACACTCTAGATCCAAACCACAATAGATACATTATATCATAGCGATTTATTTCACTTAGATTCTGTCCATAAATTAATTGAATCTGCTCAATGAAACTTCCATTTTTAATTTATATCTTAGAAACCTCAAGTATTTCTAGGATGCTTTACTCATAATAGAACAAGGTCATCATCTGTAGGGAAATAAATAATTCTCATAACCAATGTATTTTACTGTTACTCAGACTTTAAGTAACGTTGACCCTGAAGTTGGGTATTCACTGCATTGAGGGCTATGTACTTATTATTAAGTATGTCTTTGTTTGTTGTTTCCTTAAGTTTGGTTATACATTGGTGTTTGGTATTTATACCCATTTTCTTTTCTTTCTTTCTTCTTTCTTTCTTTCTTTCTTTCTTTCTTTCTTTCTTTCTTTCTTTCTTTTTGAGACAGAATCTTACTCTTTAGCCAAGGCTGGTTTCAAACTCACAGCAATCCTTCTATCTCAAACTCCCAAGCACTAGGGTCATAGGCATGCACCACCTTCTGATTTGTGTAGTGCTGGGAAACTGAACCCAGGGTTTGTGATTGCTAGGCAAGTGCTCTCAACACTTTGTTATTCATCCAGCCCCAATTTACTCATTTTTAATCCAGTTATTAAGTTCGAGGATCATTTAGTGTCTAACCTACAGATTATATGATCCCTTATACCTTTTACTGAAGGAAAAATAAATCACAGGAATGTCAGTGATCCCGACTGTCTGGCTACTGGCACACAGTGAAAAATTATTAATCAACCACAATGTCACCATTAACAGCATGAATGGACTCTGGAGAAAGACATAATGTAATATTACCTCATTTTTAACATATAACAATAACCAATTAAATACAACTCTTCCTTTCTTCACATTAGAAATGTGATCTTTGCTACAAGTACAGCTATGTAGATAAACCAAATACTGACTTATCGAAAAGTTCTATTAATGTTGACTTTACACCACCTTTAATAATAGAAAATAAAAATCTGTGTTAATAGATTAAACTAAATAGCTAAAAGCTCTTATTTCTTAATATGCGCCAACCATTATGCCACCATTAACAGTGGGGAAGGAGTCAGCATTGCAATCTGATCTAAGACAAACCAATTATTGACGTATTGCAATCACCAAAGAAATGCACAGATACTCCACTCTTAACATTAAAAATGTGATCTATACTATCAGCATGGGTATCTAGAAAAACAAATATTGACTTACCAAAAAGGTCATAAAAATAAATCTGTAACTATCCTTCTATCCCTCTAGATATAACTAAGTATTGAAAAGTTATTAACTTTAAATATGCTAAAATTATTAACACTGAATAGTAACAATGCTGAGAGTAGGAAAAATAACTGGAATAAATGATAAGCTCTGGAAAACAAAGAAAAGGAAGTGGGACATAGGGGTTGGAAAAAATCAGATGAAATTCCACTTGAAGACTAAAATAACGTAAATAGAATCAGATAAAAATAAAAAACAAGTAAAAGAAATGAAAGCAAAAGAGAATGACATAAGAATTTATAAACAGGTTATTTTAAAAGACAATTCAAAATAAAACAAAACAAAAAGCTCAGGAAGCACAAACCTAAAATATAAAGAATAATTGAGTTGAGTCTCATAACTTGCCAAACATTGAGTTATTTGGGTAAGTAGTCTCTTACCTGTCCTGTGGTACTGGTCTGTGCTGTCCACTGGATTTGGAGGCAGGGGCAGTAGCAATCAAACTGTGGCCTACCGTGTTTCTCCGCTCACTCATTTCTGCATGTCTGTGAGGATACCTGTCCACATACTTCCATGGCGGAATAGGCAGAATTATGCTTCTTGCCCTAGGGCTTGCACTCCAGTGACGGAGCTGAGGCCTATCTCTGAGCTTGTATGAGGATTAGTGGGAGCAAAACACCCCTGAATCCTGTGCTGGAAGCAGGCAGCAGGGGAGCCCCAAGCGGTCAGATGAGCTCAAACCCAACACTTTCATGATCAGTCTTTTTAGTGAACCTGGCTTCTCTCACTAGCGGGAGGGGCACTCCGCCCTCCACAGCCGGGGCCCAAGCCATTCGTTTCCAACATCTGGGGTCTGCTCTTACTTGCCAGCAACTCTCTTTTGTGAGCACTCCCTCCCAGCCGCTGGTTAGGAATGCCTCCAGAGTCCCTTGAGTGTAGCCCATCTGTGGCTCTTCTTCCCGTGGAAGTTTCTCATCACATCTCTTCTTCACGTGGCACTGACAAGAAGCACTTCTTATCAACTGGCCTGCTAAACTACAGGAGAGCCTTCAGGAGTAATCCCACACGGTGTTTGCCACTGGCGGCATCTGCGGCAGGCTTTTCCTGAAGGCTAGGGTTGCCCAGTTCTTGGTTGTGTGGCTCCGCGCCCTCTGGCTCACAGTGTGTCAGCAGTAGCCAGCTCCTCTCAGGCCGTGGGGGAAGGCACGCCTGGAACCTTGTCCTCGCGGTGTTGCCTTCAGTTTCTGCAGCTTCCCCGAGGTTTCTGACTTTCCTGGTGACCGACTGTCAGTTGCTGTAGCTCCTCTCTTTCTTTCTAAGCTAAGCTGTTCCTCTTGTCCGCCATCTTGTCTGTCCGCTAACAGCTGTTCTCAGGCTTTGTCCACTAAAGCCAAATGAGCCTTCTCACAAGCATTTCTAAATACTTCCATTATTTTCTATAACTTCGTGTGACCTTGCTGTATTGTTATTATTGCTGAAAACTGGCCATTTTTTTGTAATATATTGTGGCATCTACGAATAGTGATGCCACTGCGCCCTCTTTAGCGCCTATTCTATTGTTGCTTGTTTGCGCAGTGACTTGGCCAAGTTATTTTAGTGAAGGCTGCTGCTTGCAGTGTGCTGGTTTTGCTCTTAGGACTCAATGGACTTAGACCGATGACTGTTCAGGAATCTTCTTGAATTGCCAATTTTCTAGGGGTTCTCTCTCTTTCCCTGAGCTCTCTGCTAAGCTATCTTGATCACTCAGAAATAAGGCATCACTCCCAGTTAGTCATAGGTCCACTAATAACTGACTGATTGCATTATTCAGATAATGGCCCAGGGCACAAAATATTCCACAGTCTGGTCAAACCAAGTCACAACAGGGCTTTCTTTATTACCAGACTTTGAAGTCTTTTTTTGTTTGTTTGTTTGTTTTGTTTTGTATTCTGGAGGACTTTTTTTTTTTTTTTAGTTTTTTTTTTCCCCTGACTTCTCTCATATATTATTTGGTTTACAATTTAGATTAATATTTTTACTCCTATCAATTATTTATCACCAAAATCATCATTCCTTGTAGAGACGACTCAGTTTTGAATTTAATCTCAATCTATTTTAGACCAAATCAGTTTTTGATGAGAGAGCTTTGGAGCAGTCTTTTAGGGGGGGTTGGAGGGAGGACTCTTCCTCTTTAAAAAAATCTTTGAGCCATCAATCTGGGTATCGGCTGGAAGTGGTTGCTACTCATCTTCTCAGCCTACCTCTTCATGTATTAAATTACTGCCCCACTAATGATGTACAGAAAGAGTGATCAGTGTTGTAGGCCTGTTTTGCCTGGATAAAGCCTTTGCCCTATGGGCAGAAGCTGGGGAGAGGACAGAAACTACCGATGTCTTAGCTACACTGAGTAAGGCTTTATTATCCCCTGCATGGAGTTCAGGGGATTGAGAAATCCTGATGGCTGGCCTCTCCTGAGAGATAGCGCTTTTGTTTATTTGGTGTGGCGGCATTTTTATCTTTTCGAAAAACATTTCACCATTGTATAAGTGACCTTCTTACTGCTAGGGCAAAATGCCCTGCACCAGCACCCTAAGGGAGACAAGGTTTATCTCAGTTCCCATTTTAGGGCTGTTACCAGTTTGCTCGTGCTCAGCTGGAGATGGCGGCATGACGGAGGAGCCTGGGGAGAACATCTTTCTACATCATTGAAAGAGGGAGGCAAGGACTCTGTGGGAAGCTGGAGCAAGGTCACATTCTTTCAAGCAGTGATTATTCCCCTCCGATCAGGCCCTACATCTTCACAGTACATGTAATCCATAGATTAGTCCACAACATCTGATCAAGGCCCACAGTCCAGTCACCATTCAGATCCTTACGTCCCCAAAAGACATTCCAGACCTGAATCATAACATCATAAACTTTAAAATAATTTATTTATACAAATTTAAAAAATATTACTTTCTGCCTTTATGTTTGTTTTGCTAGTAAGTGGGCTCATGGAGCTCTTCACGCTGCCAATCTGTAAAGCAGAGACTTGGGAGCCCTGCGTAAACTTTATGTGACTTTTGCATTGAATTTATGCTTTGCATAAATTCCGAGTCTTCAGTTTCTTATTTATTTACTTAAAACATATTTTCAAGGTATTGTTTTTATTTTATTTTTCATTTTTTTTATTTTTGAGACAGAGTCTTGCTCTGCAGCCCAGGCTGCTCCTGAACTCACTATGGAGCCCTGGCTAGCCTTAGATTCATGGTAATCCTTCTGTCTCAAGTCAGACACAGAAGGTTAGATATTGAATGGTTTCTCTAATATGAGAAACCCAAAATACAGTCAGTTCATAGAACTAAATGAGGGGGATAGTGCAAACTGGGGAGTAGGATGAAGACGGAGAAGGGTCAGAAAGGGACAGTGGAAGGGTTCGTAATTTTGATGTGATATGTATATGCCCGAAATACTCAAGTTCAATGCAAACGTTATATCACACACACATACACACACACACGCACACACACACACACACACACATCAATAAACTGGGAAAATAGATGAATGACAAGGTTTTTTTCTCCAGAAACTTATTTTATTTCCCCCCATTTTATTGATATGTACAAGTGCAAAATTTAAGGTTTACAGTGAAGTTGAGGATTTTGTGCACACACACACCTTGTCAAGGTGACAAGGGCTGCCCCACTCTTCTTTCAACCTTTCCTCTATCCACCCCCCGCCCCATCCCTCCCAATCCCACCCACCTAGTTTCCTCTGTTTTTCACTTTAACTTCCATGAGATAGTTGTGATCTGGGTTTTTCATGTCAGAGAGACCATTCGATGTTTCACCTTCTGCTTCTACTCAATTTTTAAATCACCCTTTTATGTACTGAACTTACAATACAGAGGAGAATAAAATATTTATTGAATGAATGCACACTTTCCCATGATTATGCAATTCTGAATTTTTAATATTTCAAGTTTTTTGTAAGGTGAACATTGCACAAATACTTTTGGATGAGGTAAAGTACTGAACTTGAACAGAGAAACAGCTTTCTCGTCTTGTCTAAAACTCTGCTAATCACAGAGGATGTAAATTTTCTTGACAATCTGTGCTACCAGCGTTACCCTTGACATTAAATAAAGTTACCTGAGAGGGATGTTCTTACTCTCTTACTCGTCTATACAAGATATCCACTAGAAAAGTGAATATCATGGCTCTTCTTCTGCTTCTCTGAGGATAACAATAAAGTGTGTTGTGCTGATGTCCACATAGGGTGAAAGATGAAAGTGCTAGGGGCTAGAGCTTTATCTTTGTTTGCTATTGTGAATGCCTAGTGGCCTACACTGGGAATTCATCTTGACAGGGCTGTATAATTGCAGAACCAGTTACTGAAGTGTTAACATTGGACCGGATTGTAACCCGGTGTTGCTAAAGTGATCATACTACTTGAATTTATCATTTACTTTTGTCCTACTGTTTAGCATATTTAAGGCTTCAAATATGTAAGATGACGTTAAATGATCACTACAGAGGAGCTGGGAGGGAATACCATGGCCCACAAAGCTCTGTGCTTTGGTCTGTTCTGCGTGTTCTTTGCTTATTATCTATATACACCCTTACCAGAAAACATTGAAGAACGTTGGAAAGTGATATTTGCAAGTTCAACAGTGAAAGTGATTTCACATATGGTAATTGCTTCCTCATGGGCCTTATGTGAGTTAAGATGATTATGCAGATACTGTTTCAGTTAGTATTTTGAATGAGACTTTGATTTTGTTCTAGGATAATCAACCAAATGATGTTAACATTCAATTTAATTAATTGTTAACCTGTTTGCTTCCATCTATACAAAGCAGAAGGAGACTTAAAACTTGGTAAGAATCTGTAACTGAAAATAATGAGCATTTATCATGATAAAAGTAAAAAAATTATCTAAAAGAGATATTAGGGGAGTTTTAACTAGTTTGAATATATCTGATGTTCCTGTAGTATCCTAGTTTGTATGTTATCTTGAAATATACATGTATATCTCAATTATATTTTCATATTTTGAATTATATTTAGAATTTTTGCTTTGCTGATTTTTTTAATTGTTCTAAAACTTTCTGATTTCAGAAACTCTTTATATTATTTGAGTACTGTGGACCTAACTTACAGAGCACATGTTAAGTATGTTAACTTATCAAAATTAGAGGTGGATTGGAAATAACCTCATTAGAAATTAATTCACTTAAAGTCAATGGTGAAGATCCTCTCTTTACAGATTGATAAAATATGTACTCTTATTACAACAAATTGTGCTGACTTAGAACAAATGCCAGAAAGAACAGTATTTATTCAAGTAATTTGTAAATATAAAAAGCGTTTCCAATACAATTGTGTAGTAGACTTCTATTTCAAAGCCCAAATATATCTTAAAAGCTGATTTAGGCTACCTGCTTTAAAAAACAATGTATATCTCTCTACCTGTATATGATGGATATGTGTATGATTTCTACATATGTGCATATTTATTTTCAGTTAAAAGCTTATTGGTGTTTAAAATAATTTAAAATGGAAATATGTCAGAATGTCAGCCTTAAGATACAATCAGATCAACAGCACGAGTGCTGCTCATTCGTTACTCCTCCACGAAGCGTCAATTTTTATTTCAACATCAAGTTCTTCCTTTAACAAACCCTGAATTCCTCAGAACTTAACAATGTCCCCTTATTTCTTTTATTTTTCAATGATTTAGCAACTAATTGATTATAAAGAAATGTGTACATGTGATCCTACCTTATGAAATATGGTCACAGTATGCTTTGCTATTTATTGAGTCTGCAGTCTAACTGTGCTGGGGCCGTGGAGTAGGTTGCCAGAAGAGTAAAGAAAATACTGAGACGACACGCGATGTCAAAAAAAAAAAAAAAAGACCTTTTAGTAGGCATTGACAGAAAAAAATAGAATTACAAACAGGAAAAAAGAGAAACCATTTGATAACAAAATAGACAGAAAATTGCCCTAGAGGTCTGGTGGACCAGTAGTTCTGGTGGAAGGGGTGGGAGAAAATATTGTCAGGCAGTCTGGTGGTAGACAGCAGGACTGTCTGACACATCTAGTGGCAGCTGGCTAAGCAACATGGTGTTTTATTCCATATTCCATTGCCCTAGGGACAGGGATGTCATAGATTAGAATACAGAAGCCTTAAATTATGAACCCTGTTTGTTCTATTGTATGACCAACATGCTAAGAAACAGCTGCTATTCATGCAGTAAGGAGATGAATATTTTTATTTTAAATTAAATGAATAACCAATAAAAGAAAAGAAAAATATTGGGAATACACAAAGAAACAAGTTATAAAATCTATTTTTCTCAAATGATTCTTCAAATCAAATTTTACAGTTAAGAGACAATTAGAATAATATGATATGCAATGGTAGAAAGTTGGTAGCTTTAAAAGAGACTACTATCATTCCCAACCACGGGGCATAAAATCTCTCTAAAATCAACAATAATATAGTAGGACATCCAATAAGACCCCCAAAGTATTATCACATTATTTACTTTTTTGTATCATTGCATATTTAGGTGCATTTCATGTTATAAAACCAAAAATTTAATATTTTAAAATTTGCTTTGTCTTGATAGGGTATGTTTTTTGAAAACATAGGTCTTATGAGATATGAAGACTTGTTTGGCATCGTAATGGCAAGAGACCTCACAAAACCAACTTCAGATGAAAATGTTACAGTTGTTGACACAACCTTCAGTGACATTCCAGTGCGCTTGTACCTGCCAAGAAGGAAGGCAGAGAGACTGAGACCAGCTGTCATTTTTTTTCATGGTGGAGCTTTTGTGCTGGGAAGTTGCAGTAAGTGCATTTTATTTCCACATGTATGTGTATTACACATTGCATATTACTTTCTACTAAAATCTTTGGTTATAAATATATAAAAATGAAAAGAACATTTGTTGATGTAATATTTATTCTTGTGAGTAGTACATGCATCTTAAAAGAGATACAGTAGGTCAAGTCTACTATATGATTCATATAGTAGATTAATATACTTTGGTAACATAATAAGAGTATTAGGTGAGGTTTTTATGTTAAAAAACTTCAGTATTAACTGAATTATACTAATGGCATAAAAAGAGAAGTTCAAACAGTGCACTTGTAACTAAGTTTAAAATTACCAAGAATGACTGAGTGAACCACCGAAGTTTGCTCATTGATATTCTTACTATCCTATATTGTTTCATTTTCACCCTTCTCTAAATTTTCATTTCAATTAAATTCAGATTTATTTACTTCCCCGAGTTCTCTTGTTCATTCATGATAGATTTTGCCTTTGGGAACCTTTTTATTTTCCTGGTAAAGGATACACTCACACATCATTCCTCCCTCATTTGATACCCATCCGCCTACCTTTATCTTCACATAATGATTGTCCATTAAAATTTTGAGTTGGTTAACATTTATTGAATGACTGAAAGGAATTTTGACATTGCCTCTAGCAAGAATTTTGTCACAAAGTTTACCTAATCATTATGTCATGTCTTTAAGTATAGTGTAACTAGGTTCAATATAAAATTACTCTTTATCAGGAATCAGATTTTCATGAATATCTTGTCCTCTAATATATATTAAAGTTTAAATTGTCACTTCAGCTCAATAATGGAGAAGCTTATTAACAAATTCATTAAACATGAATATATTCTTATAGGCATCTGAGTTTTAGGTAAGGGGAATTTTCACAATTACACTAAAATGTATACCTAGCATTAGAACATGATTACTTCTTGATTAATTAACACCATAATAATGACTAGCAGCCTGGAAAATAAACTGTGGCTGAATTTCTGAATGTATGAAAGTTATAATGCTTTGTAAAATGTTATCTTCAGCTTGACTCCAGGCTGTTTATGCTTGTCTGAGTTTTATTGGCTTCCATTGTACTAGGTGTTTCAGTTACTGAGAATCAAGTCACTTTCTTCCTCTCCTTAATTGAAAATGTTGAGAAATACAGGATTCAAGAAAGAGACAGTGAAAACATTCTTTCTTCGATGGACAAAGTGTTATGGAATATGCCTTCCGTCTTGCTAACGGATCACCATCCAGCTTCATGCTTCCTCACTGTGGTTTCTAGTAGGACTGTTCAAAGTGGAGCCTCTCTTACGTGGAGCCTACTGCAAAAGGAATAGCACGTGACCAACATAAATAATGCCTTTTGAAATATGCCTCACAGTGACTCTAGCGATATGTTCCTACAAATATAAACAGGGCCAAGAGAGCATGCTTGATTTCTCTCCCGTTGTAACCAATTAGATGACCTGTTTTGAACTCTCTCTTGGGAAACTTAGTAGATATTAAGGTTGGGAAGGTTTGTGTCCATGGCAGAGTGCCTTCTGCCATGTAAACAAGTAAAGACTGTAGAGCTTGTGCCTCTCAATCACAATCCATGTCTCAATCACATTTCACTAGAGTAGGTAGCTTTCCTTTGCTATGTATTTACGGGCTGCACCTTTATATATATATATATACATACACATACATATATATTTTTTTCTTTTTTCATTTCAGAACTGTTGGGTTATGACATGCTGAATCGATGGACAGCAGATAAAGTTGATGCCATTGTTGTAGGAGTGGAGTAAGAAAATAATTATTGTTGACAATTCCGGTCCTGCCCTCATGTCATAGGCCTTGTTTCTGAAGCAAGTTACTCAAGCTTCAAAAATGACCAGAGGCTAACGATTTTTGGTTTATATTAATATCTTAAAAAGGAGATATTCATACCTCCTTAGAGTGGCCTGGATTCGTCTTGGTCTTCCCTTTTGCAGAGAACACTGAGAGGCTTTTGCCCAAGCTGTGATCTACCAAAACAGCCATAATGTCTTCTAGGAATATAAGCTCCAAGTTCTAAAAGGAACCCAAGTAATGTACTTTAAAAAAAGCATGCTTAGTTATCAATTCTACATTCGGGATGTTGCGTTTTGTTTGAGCCAATGTTTAAAAAGATAAAGTTGAGAGATTCTTGGCTGAAAGAACCTTAGTGGAAAATGTTGGAAGCAGCTGAGTATTTTCAGTTATTCTCAAAGAGAGATCTCATGCTTTTTGCTTAAATTTTCTACATCATATCAGAAAGATGATTAAACATCCATCACTATGTGTCCTACTCTGGTTTAATCTGAGCTTCTTAAATCAGCTTCAGGGTGAAGATTTTTTTTTTACCCCATTTCGCCTACCAATTTGGTAGCACAGAAAAGGATTGCAAGGAAATACAGTGAGGTATTTTGGCTGGGAGAATGAAAGAGGATCAGACTAAACACTCTACTAGAATCAGCAATGCTCCATGCATGATTACTACCTTCTAGCAGCCGGAAGAATGCATTATACATTTACAGATATTTTTAATTTAAATGAGTAAGGATGTTTCCTATTCTATTTATAGTCTTGACCTAATGTAGCACTTCATGATTTTAAATAAACTAGTAAAAAGTGGATATATGTTGTAACTGGTATAAGATTATAGGTTTGTTATTCTTCATTTGCAAGAAAGTATAAAGTAGCAGTTACGTTTTAACATGTTGCTTTACTGAGATTATACCATATTTCATATATTTTCTACGCAGATTATAATACAACACAATTGTGAGGATCATGGGGAACAGTGAGTGTGTTCTATTGTCATGTAAATAATTCACCAATTCTTATGAACATTAGGATCACTAATTTAGACAGAAAACAAGTAAGATTGTTCCATGTAGTTACGAGTTTGTAACAGATAATGGTGTGTGGCAGCCAGGCACACACACGCAACAGGAGATGCTGTACCATCTTGCTGTACAAGGCGGTGGAGGCTGGCTACTCAGCAGGCCCTACCCCCTGGCCCGTGGTGTCCTGGTGCTTCCTTGAGGGCTAGGCTCTGGCCTCTCCCAGCCTGTCTGCTCTTCCTCTATTTGCTCTTTTGCTGAAAATTTCACATACAATTTTAGAAGAGGGAAGGCACATCCTTCTCTCATTCATCTCCATACAAACAAAGTTGAGAGCTTTTATACTAGAATCCGCTTATTTTAACTCAGAAGTTAGAAGTAAGGTTCAGTGGATAAGGATTCCAAGTTTTGACAGGTGGCTCTGGTGGTTAAATTCAGGGATACTTTGCTATATACAGCTTAAATTTAATCATAAATTCCTGGTATTTTTTCTTTTCTTTTTATAGTTATAGGTTAGCTCCTAAATATAAATTCCCAGTTTCCCATGAAGACACTCTTTCTGTGGTCAAGTTCTTTCTACAGGATAAAATTTTAGCAAAATATGGAGTGGATCCTGCTCGAATCTGTATCACAGGTGACAGTTCCGGTGGTGTGTTGGCAACCATGGTCGCTCGACAGGTAAGTTTCATGTGTTCTGTATGTTTATAACATGTACACTGTCATTCTAATACAGTTGTAGTATTTATCTTTTATTTTAAACTGAAGTATACAAACCAACAAAACAAACACTTCCTATTGCATGAGTTTTAATTATTTCACCTCGCTTCTGTCATTTTCTTGTATAATTTTACATTTCGATATGTATGACGCTAAAGGCACTGAGAGAGGTTACTAAATATATTGCTAAAAAGGCTGTTACTCACCCAATAAGTTAAAAGAAACAAATCTATGTGTGGAAGATACCATTTAATATAATAAAGGATTTGCAGTTCTGCACAAGAAAATTGTAAAATTTGCCAAGAACTGGGAATTATAGGTAATTGGTGGGATAAACCCTGTAGCAAGCGAAGAACAGTCACTGCTGTAACAAAAGTGGGACTACCTTCATATTAAAAAACTTTTGCTGTGTGTAGGTAAATTATATTTACCAGAAAGAAACACAATTCACATCATTTCACTCCACAAACCAACTCGTAATGGAAAAGAGTAAGTGTGAGCAGAGGGATTCCCTTTCCAGTGTAGGGCACACCTATGGAATAAGGTGATGGCATCTCAAAGGTCAGGTTTTGATTGTCTCCAAATAAAAATAAGATGAGATGAAACCTCCGTGCGTCTGGGTGACTCCTGGCCCCTCCTGCAGCATTTACAAGGAGGAAAATGGAGCTAAATCCCATTTTTCTTTCCTTGATCTCAAAGTCCCTCTTAGTCCGTGACCTTGAAAACCCCTGTCTTTAAACTTTTGAAAGGAGTAAAATTTTGATCGGGAGTTAAAAATCTTCCCTGTCTGCTTTTGGGAAAAAAATTCAGCAGCCACAAATCCAGAGTCAAGAAGTAAGTCCACAGGGAGTTTTCAGCACAGAGAAGAAGCAGGCCATATCGAGGACCACGGTGGCAGAGCAGTGTGGAGGGCAGAGGGAGAGCCAGGTGCTTTGGTGCTTTCATTTGTAGGTTGTGGGTCTGTGCACAGAAGCTTCACCTATAATATATTTAATGCTTTCAGTTTCCCCCCATTTTATTGATATGTATATGTGTAAAATTTAAGGTTTACAATGGAGTTGAGCCTTTTATGCACCTATGTATCTTGTCTAGATGACAAGGGCTTTCCCACTCTCCTTTTGTCCCTCCCCCTACCCAACCCTCCCTCCCTCCTCCCTCTCCCTTCCCTACCCCCCTGTTTCATTTTATTTTTCATTTTAAGTTCCATGAAATAATTATGATATGGGTCTCTCATATCAGAGAGACCATTCAATGTTTCACCTTCTGCTTCTGACTCACTTCACTAAGCATGATGTTCTCAAGTTTCTTCCATTTGCCCGCAAAAGCCTCCACTCTGTTGGACTTTATAGATGCATAGTATTCCGTTGTGTATAAATACCACAGTTTGTGTATCCATCGATCTGTTGATGGGTATTTTGGTGACTTCCATATGTTAGCTATTGTTAGTTGTGCTGCTGTGAACATGGGTGTACATATATCTCTGCTGTGTGTTGTTTTGGCCTCTTTGGGATATATTCCCAGGAGGGGTGTCGCTGGATCGAAGGGGACATTTATTTCTAGTCTTTTGAGAGCTCTCCATACTGCTTTCCAAAGTGGTTGTATGAATTTACATTCCCACCAGCAATGCAGGAGGGGTCCTTTCTCCCTCCCCTTAGCCTCACCAGCACTGATTGCTATTTGACTTGTTGATATAAGCCATTCTCTCTGGAGTAAGATGGTATCTTAGTGTTGTTTTGATTTGTGCTTTCAGTTTGTGAAGATATCTACAACAACATCAATATTTTAGTTACCTCTTCTGATCATTTAAAAATTTTATGGTAAAATCTCCTGCCATTATCAAACTGTTATAAAATTTTGGTGGAATTGATAACATGAGGTCTTAGTATACCAACACCAGAGACTCTCATAAAATGTTCCTACGTTTTGAGGTCATATGATGCGTGAATGAATGCTTTAAAGGCACATGAAGTTCAGAGTTGGACAGGGAGTGGAGGCGGTTGCCCACCATGCAGGAGGACCTGGTTTCAGCACCACAGAAGGGGGTGGGGTGGGAAACAGTTGGCATAGTGACAGTGCCAGACTAATCTTTTTCTTTAAGAAGTTCTTGGGTGCTAGTGGTTTTGCTCAGTGATTATTAACACACTTGTCTGGCATGCACAAGGCTGTGGGTTTGGTTCCCAAGCACTACAGAAAAATTAGCCTGGCATGGTGGCTTATGCCTGCACACAGGAGGCTGAGAAATGAGGACTGCAGCTTGAACCACAACACTCCCATTGTAGTAGTTTAGACAGTTGTCATATACGTGAGATTGAAAGCAATACTTAGTGAGAAGTTGTAAAAGATATTCTTTGTTCTGACGGAAACTTGAATTTTAGAAAGTGGCCGTGCAGACAAGGAAGCCAGTAGAGAGATCTGTTCAAGGACTTTTCACAGACCTGACCAAAGCTTGTGAGGAGTGAACTGGCTCAATGAAATACTGAATTTCTACTTCAGAAAGGAAGAAGTGATTATTGCTGGCCGGGAAAAGACACTTAAAAGGTTAATTTTTTAAATGGGAGATTTACCACCCATACTTACGTTGTATGTCATCAATTTCAATTACAAATACAAATGCACGTGGCTTGTACCCAAGAGGACGGATGTGCATCAAATCGAAGTTTTAGATCAAGTGCACTTTGAATTTGCATTTAGAAGTTGCTCAGATTTATTTCCTGTGATGTGCTGCTGATGCTTCGCTGACAAATGTGGACCTTGAGAAACGTCCAACACATCCGATTTGCTCAGATGTCTTGACCGCAGAAGCTGCTTTGTAGCTTAGGTAACTTGTTTCCAGAGGCAAATTCCAGGTTCTCATCTTTAGTGTGCCAGAGATCAGGAAAGGGACATAAACCCATAGCTGAGATCTCAAGATGCTTATCCTGAGTAAGAAAGAGAGGACAGAAATAAAATGTTTTACATACCTTTCTGTTCTTCAATTTGACCTTTATCATTCCTCTAACCTTTTATCACAATATATAGTATTTAATACCAAAGGTAAATTGCATATTTGAAATTGTTCCTTTAATGTGGTACATTTTCTCTTGAATTTGGTCAGTACATGGGCATTTTTCATGGGCATTTCATTATGTTTACTCCTTCTTTTCGTACTGATTACCTTAGTTTAAAAAACTCTTTAAAAATAGATATCTTGTCCTAAGTTTTTCGTATTTCTATTTGGTGTTCATCTGTGAGGAAGTACGTGTGTCATGCTTTCTTCACTGATAAAAATAAAAATGAAATATCAAAATTAAAATCTCAGGCTCTAAAATGAGGTATACATATTGTGAATCTAATGACTATGCATTGGGATAGTTTTATAAATTTGTTTATGAAAAATGATTAAAGTAAATCCATCTTCTATAATTTAAAAGTTTTTGAATCAATATTCTATTAATTGTTACAGCTAAAATTTGAACCAGAGTTCAAAGATAAAATTAAGGCACAAGCCTTAATTTACCCTGGATTGCAGGTGCTCGACACCTTCTTGCCGTCTTATCTGGAGTATGAACAAGGACCAGTCCTGCCAAGATATATGGTCATTAGACTAATAAGCCTCTATGTGAATAACGATGCAGCACTGTATCCAGCAATGCTAAAAAACGAACATTTGCCTCCTGGATCAAGACACCTCCTTAAGTTTGTTAATTGGAGTACCTTGCTTCCCGAGAAGTATAAAAAGAACCATGTTTATACTGAGCCAATTGTTGGAAAACTTAAAATTTCATATCCAGAACTTTCAGATATTAGAATATCCCCTTTGTTATGGAATGATTCCGTGTTACAGATTTTACCATTAACTTACATCCTCACTTGTCAACACGATATCTTAAGAGACGACGGACTAATGTATGTCATTCGCCTTCGGAATGCTGGTGTGCAGGTTACCCACGACCACATAGAGAATGGGATCCATGGCGCCCTGTCACTCACAGGAGCTCCGTTTCATTTAAAATTAGGCTTTAGACTCAGAGACAGATATATTAGTTGGTTACAAAAAAATTTATAAACGGTCATGTGGCCGTCTAATCATTTACTTGTATCTTGAAGTATTGTGAGTTTTGTGAACAGAACAATGATTGAATTTGGAATAAACTGGTGTTTAAATCAGAATAAATACTACTATACTTCTTTGAGTAGGTTACTTTATTTCACTTATCTTAAATTTTGCCCAAAAGGAGGCATTCATCTTATTATTCCCTTTAGATACCGTTTTCCCTGCTTTATTAGTTCAAAACATGCCAGTAGTAGAATATTCCAATAAAGGAACGGTTGTTGGCATAGTAGGCATTAGAGTTCGCAGGCAGAGATAAGAATGTCGGTGATGACTGAGACTAAAACTTAAAGAATAAAGGTTGTCATAGTAACTTTAGAGAGGTGGATACTGTATTAGATTGCAGCTATGCTTTTAAATTGGGTTTTGTCAAGATGTTAATTAGATCTTCTCAATGTAAATAATTCTTATTTTTTGTTGACTTCATTTAAAATCTTCATATTGCTAGGCTTCTTTGCTCATAAATTTAATTGTATTTTATGAGTTTGATGGCCAATACAATTCTAATATATATTTGGAAAAGTACTATTATTACTTTGTAGCTCGATTATTTGCTTTTTGGTTATCTCAACGTTAACCTGCTGATTTATCTTCCAGCTGATTTCACTGTAAAGTCCTTCCATGAAATTCAAACACTAGTCTACTACATCACATCCAAAAGTGTTTATTACTAGATTTCTTTGCCATTATGTGAAGCTATAAGGTCCAATAAACTCACAGTTTCATTTATAAAACCGAAGGGACATAGGTCAATGCTTTAAGCCAGAATTAAGACATATTTTTCTAAATTATTTATTAATCATTTTAATAAGGTATGTAAGTTGTTTAAATTCAATGTGTTTGGTAAACATCATCTCTCTGGAAGTTGTTAAATAGATTGCATTAATTCAGCACTCTTTTATACATTATTAGTTCCTTCCTTCATTCGTAGAACTTGGAGTGTTTTTGTAATCATTCAATTTCAAAAAATTCTTATGAATAGAGAAAGGATTAGAACACTGATAAATATTCTAGATCATAATGTAAATACATATATAAGTGCATATATATATATATATATATATATATATATATATATATATATATATTTGAGACAGCATCATGCTCGGTATCCCTTGTTGGTGGTGAACTCACTATGGAGCCCAGGCTGGCCTGGGATTCGCAGCAATTTTCCTGCCTCAGCCTCCTGAGTGCCGGGATTATAGATGTGCGATACTACAGTCAGTTTATGTGGTGCTGGGGAATCGAACTTGGCTACTTACTGCTTGACTTAGCTCTTTAACCACTGAGCCATTCCTCCAGCCCCGATGTAAATATTTTGAAGTGAATTATTTTAACCTAAGACATAGCCACAAAAAACTGAAAATAAAGAAGAAATAAATATGCTTGAACTAAAAGGAATTTTGTTAATTCACTTATAATTCCAATGATTAATCATTCTTCTTAAAAATCAAATATTTACATAAATTGCTAATATTAGAGTAATTTTGCCAATGATGCTTTTAAGTACAGTATTATTAGTATAGTTTTACCATACCTTTGGAAATCTAGAGGGAAGAAGTATTTAGTTGACACTTGACATGCAAAGATGTTCTACTAGACCAGCATTGCATAGACATGCACACAGTACAGACAGAGACAGGGAGGCCAAGAGCACCAAAAACCCAACAGAAATGGAAATAGCAGGTGGAGGAGGATGAATTGACAAGACTGCAGTTCAAACAATACTGACCCATCATCATGCCGATAGGATCTAGCGAATACACCACTATGATAACACTGAATGCTAATGTTCTCAATTCTCTGGTCTGACTGACAGGTTGGATAAAACAAGAACAAAAACCCTCCCACAGTTTGTTGCTTGTAAGAGACACATTTTACCCATAAGGAAACATACAGACTACAAATAAAGGGGTGGAAGTCAATAGTCCACGCAACTGGATCCAGGAAACAAAGAGGGACAGCAATACTTTTCTCACACACAGCCGATGTCAAACCAAAACAAATCAGGAGAGACAAAGACTGACACTATATTTTGGTTAAGAATACAATTCAACAGAAAAAATCATAATCATCAACTTATATGTTCCTAAGTTCAGGGCACACAATTTTACACAATAAAAATTTCTGGACTTGAAAGACCATGTAGGCCCCAACACAACTATATTGGGGGGAGGGGAGGCTCAATTATCACAGACAGACAACTCAACTAGACAGAAAACCAGCAAAGAAATACTACAATTAAACTAATCCATGGAAAGGTTTTATTTAATCGCTATGTGCAGAGTGTTCTACCCAATATCAATGGAATACGCATTCTTTTCTTAGCAGCACATGAAACATTTTCCAAAATAGTACATGTTATAGGCCATTAGGCATCCTTAAATGGCTATAAAGAAATTGAAATAATTACTTGTTTACTTTTAGACCAGAGTGAAACAAAACTAGAAATTCACAGCAAAAGAATCTACAAAAATGATTAAAATACATGGAGAAAAAATAACTTACTGCTAAACAAACAATAGGTCACAGAAGTCAGAGAAGAAATCAAAGACTTTCTAGAGTTAAACGATGAAGGACGTACATCATACCAGAATCTGTGGGACACACTGAAACTGTCCTGAGGGTAAAATCATAGCTATAAATGCAAAAATAAAAAAACACAAAGCACAAATAAATAATTTAATGATGCACCTTAAAGTCCTAGAGATTTAAGAAAAATTTAAATCAAAAAAGTAGCAGAAGAAAAGAAATTATGAAGATTATAATAGAAATTAAATTGAATGAAATGAAATTAAAACAAAAAATCAACAGATCAAAAAAGCTGATTCTTTGAAAGAATAAACAAGATTGATAAACCTGTAGCTAAACTAACAAAATAAAGGAAAGAAAAAAAATCTCAACCAATGCAATTAGAAATCACAACAAAAGCTGCTGAAATTCAGCTGCTGAATTATAAGGAACCATAATGAAAACTTATACTCCAACAGCTTAAACTTCAACAAATTGGAGAACCTGAAAGAAATAGTTAAGTTTCTAGAACCAAGAAGATATAAGAACCCAGGATAGACTCATGTACCAGATGGGAATTGAAGGAGTAATAAAGTCTCTGCCCAGAAACAAAAATCCAGTATTAGATGACTTCAAAAGAATTTTACCAGTACTTCAGAGACAGGCTAACACCAATGCTTCTCAAACTGTTCTATGGAGTTGAAAGAGAAGGAACATTGCCAAACTCATTTTTAGAAATGAGCACTACCTTGATACCAAAACCAGACAAAGACTTAATCAAGAAAGAAATCTATAGACCAAGCTCCTTAATGAGTATAGATGCAAAAATTCTCCATAACAAACTGTCAAGTAGAATCCAGCAAGTTATTAAAAAGATCATGCACCATCATCAAGTTGGTGTTATTTTTGGGATGTAAGGTTGGTTTAACATACATAAATCAATGAATGTAATACACCACCCTAATAAAAACAAGAGCGAAAAGCATAGGATCATCTCAATTCATGTGGAAAAGGCTTCTGATAAAATCTAACATCCATCCATGATAAAAAAAGTTCCTCGAGAATAAAAGATATAGAAGAATCTCAACTCAAAGTGATAGAGGCCATATATGCCAAACAGCAGCACAACTAACAATAGCTAACACAGGGAGTCACCAAAATACCCACCAACAGATCGATGGATACACAAACTGTGGTATTTATACACAATGGAATGCTATGCATCTATAAAGTCCAGCAGCGTGGAAGCTTTTGCAGGCAAATGGAAGAAGCTTGAGAACATCATGCTTAGTGAAGTGAGTCAGAAGCAGAAGGTGAAACATCAAATGGTCTCTCTGATATGAGAAACCCAGATCACAACTCTCATGGAACTTAAAGTGAAAAACAAAGTGAAATAGAGGGGTAGGATGGGGGAGAAGTGAGGGAGGGGAAGGTGGGGGGAGGGACAGAAAGGAAGTGGGAAAGCCCTTGTGTCCTTGGCAGGATGCGTATGTGCACAAAATGCTCAACTCCATCGTAAACCTTAAAATTTGCACGTATACATATCAATAAAATGGGGAAAAATAAGTTCATATGGAGCCAAAAATGACCCAACATAGCAAAAAATATCCTAATTACAAAATAAAAGCAGGTGGCACTATGATTCCAGACATTAAGTTATATTATAAAGCAACAATCATAAAAACTCTTTGGTACTGGCACAAATATAGACAGGTTGACCAATGGACCAGAAATGAGGATGCATAGACAACATCAAGTACTCTCAGCTACCTAATCTTTGACAAAGTGGACAAAAACATACACTGGAAAAAGGATAGCCTCTTCAATCTTTGGTGCTGGGAGAATTAGCTATCCACAAGTAGAAGAGTGAATCTAAACACACACACACACACACACACACACACACACACACACACACACACACACACACACACATTGAGATGTACCAAAATCAAATCAAAGTGGATCAAAAACCTAAATAATAAAATGGAATCATTATATCCTCTGGAGGGCAAAATAGGGAAAAATCTAGATTATGTAAGGATGGAGAAGCACTTTTTTTTTTTTGTTCGTTTTTTGAAGCAGTGTCTTTGTTCTGCAATCTAGGCAGGTCCTGAACTCACTGTGGAGCCCAGGCTGGCCTCAAACACACCACGATCCTGCCTCAGCTTCCAGACCATTAGGATTACAGGTGTGTGCCACCATGCCCAGCTTGTGTGGTGCTAAGGAATCAAACCTATAACTTCGAGATTGTTAGACAAGCGCTTTAACTGCTGAGCTATTCCTCTAACCCCAACGATTTTCTTAATAGAACACCTGATGCAAAAGAAATAGTCTCCAGATTCTACAAATGGGATTATATTAAATTAAAAAATTTCTGCTATACAAAGGAAACCGAACAAAGTGTGAAGAATATGAACCGACAGAAAAGAAAAACAAATTTACCACCAACATCTCAAATAGGAGGCTAATAACTAAAAGATACAAGGAACTGAAGAAAAATAGATTCCTTAAACTCAAACATCTGATTAAAAAATGGGCAATGGAAATGACTAGGCAATTCTCATATAAAGAAGTTCAAATGGCCAGAAACTATGGGAAACAATGTCCAACATCTTTAGCCATTAGAGAAATGCAAATCAAAACATCACTAAGATATCATCTCACTTCTGTGAGAATGGCACTTATTAAGAACTTGAACAGCAGTCAAAGCTGGTGATGCTGTGATGAAATAAAGAACACTTTTACATTGCTGGTGCGATTGTAAACTGACATAACCACCGTGGAGGGCAGTACAGAGATTCCCCAAAACGTTGAAAACAACTATTCCATTCTACCCACCAATATCTCTTCTGGGAATTTTTCTGAAAGAATTAAAAGCAACTTATGACAGAGATGCATATATACCCAGGTTTATAGCAGCTCAGCTAATAATAGCCAAAATGTGGAAGATGCTGAAATATCCCTCAACAGACCAATGGATACAAAAATTGTGAAATCTGTACACAATGGAGTACTGCTTTTCCACAAAGACAGGTAAATTTGAGACTTTTGTAGGTGAATGCAACTTGAGACCACCATGCTTAGTGAAGTGAGTCACATGAAGAAGGTTAAAAAGCTCATAATTTCTCTAATATGAAAAACCCAGAACACAGGCATTTTATAGAAGAAAATGGTAGTTGAAGTTAGAGGGGATGGAGGGATGGGGGGCAAAATGTCAAGGAAGAGGGATTGTAATGTTGGCATGTATACGAGTACAAAACAGCCAGGCTCATCATAACTATTATGCATTGTGTGCACACGCAAGTGTGCACACACACACACACACACACACACACACAAACACACACACGAAAAAAATGAACTATTTTCTCCTTCGTATTCTGAATGTTGGGTATTCTGTTATAATAATGGAAAAATCACTATGGTACTACACCAAGTATCAATACAGGTAATAACAAAGATGTCCTATTACACATAGACCGAAAACATAATAAATCGTATGTGTCACAGGCAAATCAACAATAAGCTAAAAGAATGACGCACTGTGACCAGGCAGGAGTTCAATTAGAAATGCCAGGCAGGCTGTCTCAGTTAGTAAAGATATCCAATAATTTTAAAATTAAAAAAGCAAATCATAAAAATCAATATATAAAAGTAAATATTTGCAGAAGTACAGTCTCTTTATAAAACATCTTTGCAAATTTGTTTTAACTATGCATTAGCATACAACGCAGATATTGCGTAATACATTTTTGAATTGTTTGGTGTTTTGGGGGTGGCTTCAATATAAAATCATTTACTCAAATTAGCATTGCTTCACTGTGGGAATAAAGAGTAGCTGTAAAACAGCTCAGAGAATACAAGTTGCCACTACATACAATGAACATGTGAAAATGTTGATGTTCAATTAAGTTTTTGTGTTGAAGAAATAAAATTGAAATTCAATTTTATACAATAATAAATTCTAAAGTTACTAAACATAGAAATAAGAAATGCAGCAAAAATTGCAAATAAATAAATAAATAAATAAATAAATAAATAAATGACTTGCCAAACCTATGCTATACTTGAAAATTATTCTTCGGTGGAACTCAGTCTTTAATACCTCTGAAGGAGTTGCCATATGACTCACCTATAGCTTCTGAGTGTATTAGGTACTTAGGAAAAGATAATAAATGTGATTTTATTTTATTTTGATTTATTCATTTCTGAGACAGGGCTTATTCTGTAGTCCGAATTGGTCCTGAGCTCACTATCTAACACAGGGTGTCCTCAAACTCACAGGAATTCTCCTGCCTTAGCTTCCCGAGTGCTGGGACAGTCCTGTATCCCCAAGCTCAGCTTATGTGCTATTGAGAAATTGACTCCAGGGCCTTCAGCTTCCTAAGCAAGCCCTCACACTGCTGAGAGGCCCTACCAGCCGTAGACATGAGGCTTACCTTCTCAGCGTATGCATCAGAATGGTGAGTACCAGCAGAGCAAGAGACAAAAATGCTTCCGGACAGCACAGTACACTTGGCAAGTTTAAGCCACTTTCATCCTGTCTATGGGATGAGGTGTAGAAGAGGAGGAGACGGGGCCTCACCGCAGCCTTGCTAGTGCTGAGACAGCAGGACTGCGCCGTGATGTCCAGCTCTTAAGTGGGGCTTCGGGACCCAACCAGGGCCCTCGCCTTGCAAGGCAAGGGCTCTACTCCCTGAGCTGCACCCCCAGCCCTGAATTCTTTTTCTTTTCTTTGTTTCAGTATTGCTTCTAGGTTCTCATGACCTAAAGAATGTGAGATTTTTCCAGCTTCCTCTTGAAACCCCAGGGCTGTTCTTTAAAAGCCATTGCTATGAACAGCATACAATTTCCAAGTTTCTTCTGATTAGACCAGGAAAGACAGCAAATTATTGGAGCTGAATAACTTTTTTAAAAAGTATGTGGCACTTGCTCTGGTGTTTTTTAGGTCAGAGGTATCTCTCACTTTAGGAAGGGTGTAGTGAAATCATGTACTCCCTTTATATTCATGAGTGTTTATATGGGAGTTAGCAGCTTTTTTTTTAGGCTTATGTAACTGAAGATAAATCAAATAGTGTGCCATTTCTAACTTTTGTTTTATTTATTTATTTTCTCTCCAGACTGCTTTTTAATTTAGAATCTCTTCTGAGTCCATAGAAATTTTGGAATATTTTTCAGTTGCTATTAAAAATGTCACTTGAGTTTTGAAAGGGATTGCATTGACTCTGGATATTACTTTGAGTTAACATGGACTGTTCGTTTTTCTAATTCATGATCATAGAATATCTTTCCATTTTTTTTCTCTCATCATCAGTTTGTTTTCTTTCAACTGTGTTTTATAGAGCTCAGGACACATATTTATCTTATTTTTGGTTAATTTTGTTCTAAGTGTTTTATTTTTGATATTTCAAATGAAGTGAATTTCTATTTTATTTGAGAAAGTTTGTTGTTTGTGTATAGAATAAACAACCTATTTGTATCATGATTTGGTTTTCTGCAACTTTTGCTAATAAGTTTATTGATCCTCACACTGTTTTGATGGGACTTCAGAACTTTCTCTATATAAGAAAACTTTAACAAGTATATAGAAACTTTAGCAAAACGTTTCTTGAATTTATAAAGGGATTGCATTGATTCTGGGGATTATTTGAGTAGTGTGAACATTTAGACAGTAGGTAGAAGCACTGGTGAGGGCATAGGCAGATGAGACAGCTGACTGACTAGTTTGTGTTTGGAAGATTGCAACAGATTGTCTACCCAGTCTTTTCTTTGCACTGTAAAAATTGCATTTCCTGGACTTGGTATGTGGTTAAAGTGACTATGGTCCTAACACAAGGCATCCTGACTTTGATCGAGAGGCGATGGTTCTTCCTTTTTTCCCTGTAAGATCTTGGTTAAGAGAGGGGAAGGGACTGAAGCATACCAGAGTCCTTCTAGTGGCACTGGGAACAACTTTAACTCTCAGTTTCATGGCAACTTTGTCAGATATGCCATGGTTACACTGGATGCCATTTCTTTTCTTGGACTGAACAAGTAAGGCCTAAAATTATGGTCAGGCAAAAAAGGTAATGTGTACCTGCAGAAACAGTCTCTGGACAAGGACAGACATTCTGAACTATTCCACTACTCAGCTTAACCTCTATCCAGCATGTAGGGAACAAGAAGACTTTGCGAGAGAGAACTAACTTGTTGACTTGCCTTTTCTAAAGTATGTGGCAGCAGAGGCTGACACCAAACTCCTTCTCTAGTTTTTGGACCATATAGATACTACAGAAAACTTGAAAAAGCATTTGAACTGATGTCCCATCCTTCATTATGTCAGGAACCATAGCAAGTCTCTCGCCCTTCCAGTACTAAACTAGACTAGAATTCCTAAGGGTACCCTACGTAGTACAAGAACAGACCCAGGTTCTGTCTTATTGAGTAAAGATCTGGTAATGACAACATGGGGCTGAATCAGATGACCTCTTTTAATTTTCTTAACTCTGCAGTAAATATCACAGCCAACAATTAACAAAACCTTGGAGGAGTATGAAATTGAAGCACTAAGCTACTTTGACTACACCAGTAGGGATTTTCCCAGCAAAGATTTGGAAACCTAGTTTTGTCCTGTTCTTAGGATTTTTGTATGGGATTCATGAATATCATTAATTGAGGAAATTAAGCTTATGTAAGTGCTATATGATCTACGGAAAATTATCAATACCCCTTTACCCATAATGGGCCATTTAATATTAAATTAAATGAGAGGTTACTACAATCATTCAAGGGGTATAATTTTTCTTTAGAGGATATCCAGCAAAAGTTAAATATGATATGGTTAATATCATATCTAGAGACTTGATGGATGGTAGGGGACCTTCATGTTCTATGTCTTGGTTTTGCTGCTTGACATCAATTCTGGGAGTGAGACGCACAATTGGGCCCACTGGTTACATATGTGCACCAGGCCTTCTAGGGACCCATCAGGAAAAGTGAATGATTCTCAGTTATCTCCATTAGGAGATTTTTAGCATCATATATAGAAGTCCATGCTCATGATAAATGTTAAAAAACTTGTCCTCAGCCATGACAGATATTGATTCCTCCACTCTAACTGTGCTGGGCACCCAGCAGACCTTTCCTACCTTATTCATGAAGATTGTTTCAGGTAGCACTCATGCTTTAGATTTAATTGAACCCAAGTGGGAGTGGTATGTTATTGTCAACCCATCGTACTTTATCGGAATAATACCTAACCTAGAGGAGATAGGGAAGGAGGCCCATGTAATTGCAGAGAATGTAGCCAATATTAGCAACTGCTGGCCCAGGTTTCTGTTATACTGAGTCAGGTCATTGCCACAGGCAGGTCTGCTCAACCTTCTTACGGTGGTTTCCTTCTAAGAGTGGTTAAATATACTTTGGCTATAACTCACTGGTATTTGATGAGATTGCACTGTTAAGGTATTACAGCGATCTGTTAAGACTTCCCTCTATCTCCATATGTAGGAGGTCAGTAGAGTGGAGTGCAGGGCAGTTTGCCAGGTGGTATTGGGTCAACTCCATTTTCAGATGTTCCTTGCTTGTGGTTCTCAAATATAACTGTACTTCGTACTGCATATGCAGTGTATTAAAATATGGAAAATCTCTCCAGAGTACCCTGGGTTCTAAGGGCACTGCTACAGTTTCCTCAGAAACACAAAATTCTTCAGAGTGGTAGCATAGAACTTTATTCGTTCCCAGAATACAAAACCATACCCAGCTGCTCTCAGAAGCTTGTCCTCAGCAATGGAAGTGGGGACCAAGGTCCCAAAACTTTCTTTTCCTCTGGTGACTTTCTCGAGCATCCGGGAAAAGAAAAAAATCCTCAGATTTTACTTTTTATTGCTGCCTATCCATAACTTTTTGCATGAGTTACCTATGTAGTGGAAGAAAACAATTATAAAGATTAGAGCAGAAATCGATGAAATTGAAACTAAAAAAATACAAAAAAAATCAGCCAATCAGAGAACTAGTTCTTTGAAAGAATAAACAAGATTGATAAACCTTTAGGCTATACTAGCCGAAAAAAAAAAAAAAAAAGAAAACACCACACATCAACGCAGTTAGAAATGAAAAGAGTAAAATTACAATGAACATTGCAGAAATTCAGACATTTATAATGAACTACTTTGAATACTTATACTCCGACAAGTTGGAGAATTGGGAAGAAACAGTTGACTTTCTAGACACATACAACACATCTAAACTGAGCCAAGAAGAAATAAATATCTTGAATAGCTCCATAAGAAACATGGAAATTGAGGCAGTAATATAGTCTCTTCCCACAAGAAAAATGCAGAATGAGATGGAGTCACAACAAAATTTTTCAGTACTTCAGAGAAGAGCTAATTCCAATGCTTCCCAAACTGTTCCATGAAGTTGAAAGAGAAGGAACACTACTAAACTCATTTCTGGAAGCTAGCATCACCCTAGTGCCTAACTAGACAAAGAATTTACCAGGAGAGAGAATTATAGGCCAATATCCTTAATGAATATAAATGGAAATATTCTTAATAAAATTCTGGCAAATAATTAGCAAGTAATCAGAAAGATCATATACGATGATCAAGTGGGCTTCATTCCTAGAATGCAAGGCTAGTTCAACATATATAAATCAATCAAAGTAATATACCACATCAACAAAAGCAAGAGTAAAAAACACAGAATCATACAAATTGACACAGAAAAGACCTTTGACAAATTCCAAAATCCATTCATGATAAAAATCCTGAGGAAAATAGGTATAGAAGGGCCTTCCCTCAAACTAATAGAGGTAATATATGCCAAATCTACTGAAAATATCATAGTGAATGGGAGAAAGCATTTCCCCTTGAATCAGTAACACAAGGATGTCCACTTTTAACACTCTTATTCAACATAGGCCTCAAAACTTTTGCCAAAACAATCAAGCAAGAAAGTGAAATAAAGGGAATATGTCAGAAAGCAGGAAGTTGGACTATCCTTATTTGCAGATGATATCATTATCCACATAGAAGACCCCACAAACTCCACCAGAAAACTTGCAGAAATAATAAACAAATTCAGCCAAATTGCAAGCTACAAAATCAATATTAAAAAATCAATAGCATCCAGGTAGCTGCTGGCAGTTCCCTGCCTATACCTAGAAGCCGGTGGGACCGGTCCCTCTCACCCTCTATATCAGCTGCATGCCAGAGGTATCCAGGTGGGTCCAGCACCTCACCACCACCCTGTTCAGGTCCCCACCAAGGTCCTGGTAGTTTACATGCCCCAAGAAACCCTCCAAGAAGCCATCCCAGGCCTAGTGTGTCCCGAACCTCACTGCCACCCTCTCCTGGGCCCTCCCAAGGTCCTGGAGGCTTATGTTCCCTCGCAGACCCACCAAAAAGCCGTCCCAGGCCTAGGTGCTTCTGACACCCTTCCACTGGACTCTCCCTGTGTCCTTTAAAGGCCCAAGAAACTTATGTGCTTCCTAGGAAAGCCTGTAATCTACCCCAGGCCTAGGTCTATCTAGTACTGTGCCAGATCCACCTGGAGGCTGCACCAAGTAAAGGTCTATTGGGAGCTATGCAGGATCTCAGCCTGAAATCCTACTGGGTCCAAACATCCATCTAAAGGCCACTAGGTCCAGATGGAAATAATGCAAGGACAAAGAGGAACCTCCAAAGATCAGGAGCTGAGTAGAACTCAACAGATTGTGAGACCCAGCATCTAAGGATGTTTACATCAAAACTATACAGAGAGCTAACAAATTTTTATTTGTTTGATATTCTGTGTTTTGATTTGGGTTCCATTGGGTTCTGTTGATGTTGTTGTAGTAGTTCTGTTCTTACATTTCTTTTTTATATTTCTCTGGTTTAGGTTCCCATTTTTTTAAATTGACAAAGTTTCCTCAATTTTTTCACCTTTGATTTTATATTCATTCTTTATTACTTTTTTCTTCAGTTCTTGTGCATGTCCCCTTTCTCCCCTTTCTTTTCACCTTCTTCAGTCTTCTTATTTGATAATTTCTAAATCTCTCCTCCTCTCGATGAACTAAGTATAGTATTATAAATATTTATACAGACACTCTCTTCCCTTCACTCAGAGTTCTCCCTGCTCATCTGAATCTAGCCTTGAGAGCTCTTACCTGTCTGCTGCTCTTGGACAGGAAAAGGAGCATTGACAGATCACTCACTATCATAATATATTCTTCTGCTTCCCATTGTATATCAAAACTCTTTTATTGTCTGGGTTATATTAATGTTACCAAGAGTACACCTTAATAAATCAATAACAAGTTAAGTTAGATAAATAGTAAGGGTATATTGTACTTACTAATCTTGTGGGTAGAGTGGTTATACTGCTAATTTTGCTACTATTATCTGCAAGTGAATTGTTAATATTGGATAGTATTGTAAATGCAAACCTTTATTCAAAGCTTGGATGTCAAGATTGCTAAAGACTTTCATACCCAAGATATGCTAACAAATGTTCTGGCTATATATCATATATAGTTCTGTGCTCTCTTCTCCACGAAAGAGTGCAGAAAATGAAGGTCTCAGCAAAAGTCTGGACATCGAGGATACCTTAAAAACTAATAGCTAAGCAAACTGAAAACAGTTTTAAATTCTAAAACTGAAACAAAATCCAAATAACACTTAAGGCAAATCCAACACGTGTATCTCTGGAATAGAGACAGTAATACTTGTGCTTCAACCCACTACGACAGAACCGTGGGGGAAAAGGTATATATCACTGAAATAAAGGCCTAACACTTTAGAAACTAATACTAGAGATCTTGAAATAGCAGATCCAACGAATAGTGAATCCAGTAAAGTTGATAATTACTGAGCCCAAAAGCTCACATAGGACATAAAAGAGATGTACAGATTGCTCAAAGCAGACATACAAGCAGAAAAAAAAAATTGGCAAGAAGTTTGAAGAATTTAAAGATTAAACAAGTAGATAATCAAGGCAGCTCAAGAGGTCAGGGAATAATTTATCCAAGATAAAATAAATTGAAAATTGAAGCCCAAATAGTGAAAAACTCACAGGAAAAAAAAAGTAACCAGTTTGAACACTTGAGAACAAACTATCAGACCTGGAAGAAAAGTGGAACATATGGATAGGTAGTGAAGAACACAAAGAAAAACAACTTAAGAGAATGGTTATAACAGCTGGTGGATAACTCAGAGACACAATTTCAGAATTGTGAGACTACAAGAGCAAAATGAGGAGAGAACAAAAGGCTTAAAGAAAGTGTTCAATAAAATTATGGAAGAAAATTTCTTAAATCTAAGGAAAGAAATGAACATTGAACTATTTCAGGCAGGTAGAACTCCAAATAATTTCAACCAGAAAAAAACATCCTCGTGACACCTCATAATTAAAATCCTAGAGACCCAACTCAGAAAGAATTCTAAAAACTGTAAGAGAAAAGCATCAGGTGACTTATTAAGAGCCCATCCAGGTACTTGCAGACTTCTGAACCCAAACCACGGGGAAAGAGGTATGAAGTCACTGAAATAATTTTTCATCCATAATTTTATTGAATATCATGCCAGTGCTAAGAGAACATAAATACCAACTCGGACTGATATATGCAGTAGAACTATCCTTTAAATTAGAGGAAGAAATTAAAATTTTTTATGATAAAGAAAGATGAAAGAAATTTGCAACCAATAAACAAATATTGCCGAAAATACTAAAGGGAACCTTTGATAAAGAAAGGGAGACTAACAACACCAAAGATCCTAGAGAAAAACAGCAGAAAGAGGAGAATGAGCTGGCAAGAGAGTGAGTCAAGTAAATAACACTGAAAAATTCTAACAATGGCAGGATATACCAAATACACCTCGATACTAACTCGGAATGTGAATGCCCTTAACTCATCTACCAGTCTGGCTGACTGGATAAAAAAATGCCTACAATTTGTTGTTTACAAGAGACACACCACAAATAAGGAAACTCATAGATTGAAAATAAAAGGATAGAATTCAATATTTCATGCCACAGGACCTAGAAAACAAGCAGGAGTAGCTAATATATTCTCAGACTCATCAGACTACAAAACAAAACAGATTAAGAGAGATAAAGGTGGTCACTATATACTAGTTAATGGAATAATAGTTCAGAAAAAATTTGCAGTCATCAATATATATGCTCCAAACTCTGGAGCACCCAATTAAGTAAACCAAAAGTTATTCAACTGAAAGGAAATACATGGCCCATTAACAACTACAGCAGGGGATGCAGACTGTAATACTACACTAGCACAGAAGACAGATCAACTAGACAGGAAATCCACAAAGAAATACAACAGTTAAATGACACTATAGATAACTTGGACTTAACAGATGTCTCCAGAGTGTTCCACCCAACATCAACAGAATATATTTTCTTCTCAGCAGCACATGGAACATTTTTTAAAATAGACCATAATATAGGTGATAAGTCATTCTTAAGTAAGTACAAAGGAATCAAAATAATTCCTTGAATACTTTCAGATCACTGTGGAATAAAACTAAAACTTCATAGCAAAAGAAGCTGTAGAAAATACAGAAACACATGGATACAAAGTAATACACTGTCAACTAAGCAATGAATCACAGAATAAATCAAGAGAAAAAATGAAAAAGTTCATAGAGTTACATGATAAAGGTTGTCAAACATATCAGATTCTGTAGGATGCCCCGAAAACAGCACTTTGGAGGAAAATTCATAGCAATAAGTGCACACATCAAAAGAACAGAGCAATCACAAATACACACTTTAATGATGCACCTCAGGGTCCTAGAGAAACAACAACAATCTTAGCCAAAAAGTTGTAGAAGAAAGAAAATTATAAAGATCAGATCTGAAATTAATGTAATTGAAACAAAAAAGAAAAAAAGATTAATGAATCAAAGATTTGGGTCTTTGAAAGTATAAAAAAGATTGACACACTTTTAGCTAACCTCATTAAAAAAAAGAAAAAGCACATATGAGTGCAATGAGAAATGAAAAAGGTGAAACTACAACAGACTCTACAGAAATTCAGAGTATTATAAGAAATTATTTCCAACACCTATATTCCAGTAAGTTAGAAAATTGGGAAGAAATGAATGACTTCCTAGACTCATACAAAACACCAAAATTGAAAAAAGAAGATATGAAAACCCATTACAATCACAGAAATTGAAGCAGTAATAGTATTTGCCTAGGAAGAAAAGTCCAGGCCCAGATCGACTCAAAGCAGAATTTTTTCAATACTTCTTGGAAGAACTAACTCCACTTCTTCTCAAAGTGTTCCATAAAGTTGAGAGAGAAGGAACACTATCAAATTCTTTTCTGGGGGCTAGCATCCCCCAAAAGCACACAGACACTTAAGCAGAAAGGAAAATTATAGGCCAATCTTTTTAATGAATATAAATGCAAAAATTCTTAATAAGATTCTGGCAAATAGAATTCAGTAGGTAATCTGAAAGATCATAGATCGTGACCAAGTGGGTTTCATTTCTGGAATGCAAGTTTGGTTCAACACACATAAATCAATCAATGTAATACCTAACATCAACAAAGGTAAAAACAAAAATCACATGATCATCTTAACTTATGCCCAAATAAGCCTTTGTTAAAAATCCAACCCATGAAGGGATAAAATCCTTTCATGATAAAAACTCTGAGAAAAATAGGTATACAAGGGCTTAAATCTGGACTCTTTTCTTTCTTTTTCTTTTTCTTTCTTTTTTTTTAACTTTTTTCCCTCATTTTTATTGACATGTATAAGCACAAAATTTAAGGTTTACAATGAAGTTGAGCATTTTGTGCACATACGCATCTTGTCAAGGTGACAAGGACTTTCCCGCTTTCCTTTTGTCCCTCTCCCTACCCACCCCTCCCGCCCCCCACCCTACACCTTTGTTTCACTTTATTTTTCGTTTTAAGTTCCATGAGATAATTGTGCTCTGGGACTCTCATATCAGAGAGACCATTCGATGTTTCACCTTCTGCTTCTGACTCACTTCACTAAGCGTGATGTTCTCGTTTCTTCCATTTGCCTGCAAAAGCTGTTGGACTTTATAGGTACATATAGGTATATAAAATAGCATCTAGTTCAGGCTGGTCCTGAACTCACTGTGTAGCCTAGACTTACCTGAATTGCAGACAGTCCTACTGTCTTGGCTTCCTGGTGCTGGGTTTACAGGCATGAGCTACCATGCCAAACTTAGGTGGTGTGGAGGAATTGAACTCAGGGACTTAAGCTTCCTAGGCAAGTGCTCTAAACACAATGCTATCTCTTCACCCCAAAATGTGGATTCTTTCAAAGGTAGCATATTGAATTATTAAGGTTTAACTATTAGTAATTAAAAAGATGTCAAGTGTGTGAGGTGATCATTGTAAATTCTTTCATCAGAACATATTTGTGTGCTTGAGACATACACATTTTCCACCAGTTTTGGATGTTTTGCTATTATTGGTATTATGACTAAAGTTTGAAGTTCAGATTAGGTTTTTCTTCTTCTTCTTCTTTTTTTTTTTCAACAGGGTCTTGTTATGTAGTTCAGGCTGGTCCTGAACTCTTTGTGCAGCCCAGAGTGGCCTTGAACTCACGGTGATCCTCCTCCCCAGTCTCCTGAGTGCTGGGATTATAGGCATACACTACCATGCCCAGCTTATGTGGTGCTGGGGAATCAAACCCAGGGCCTTGATCTTGCTAGGAAGGCACTTTAACTGCTGACCTGTTCCTCCTTACCCTCAGACTAGCTTCTTTAGAGGAAGGTAGGTTTTGTTCAGAAGACAATTAGAAGCAACTTAGGTTGCATCTAGGTATGGGGAAAATGGCAGCTCAAGGAGGGTTGGTCTCGGAAAGAATACAGATCCCAGCCGTGAGCAGGAGAAAGAGAATAGAAACTGAGGCAGAAGACAATGGGAAGCTTTGACCCATTTATTGTCCTATCTGGTTCATCGCAGTGTTGCTGTCCTGGTCCTCCGTGTGGTCTATGCCAGCTTCATTAAACAGTCTTGTTTGTGACTCCAGACCTATGAACTGTGACCATGTGTTTTTGTGCTGGCACAAGCTGATAGTCACTTGGTGTGGTGGTTTCGATCTGGAGCGTGCCCCAAAAGCCTCCTGTTCCTATGGATACGGTGTAGGGTTGGGAGGTGGGGCCTGGCTGGAGGGCGGAGGGTGCTTGGGCTTGGCCTGGAGGGATGTGCGTTGATTCTGCCCTTTCTCCCCGTCACTGGATCTCTGCCATGGAGCGCCGGCTCTGGTCTTCCCCTTCTTAAGCCTTGCCGTGTGCTTCCAGCGTTTTCCAGCCATCTACCTGTGAATGAACTGAGACCTTCTGAAACTGTAAGCTGCAATAAACCTTTCCTCCCTAAGGTGTGGATGTCACAGCAATGAGAGAGTAACTAAGACACTTAGCTTTCTTGCTGAGCATTAATTAACTTTCTTTCTCTCCTGTGTAGAGATATTAATGAGAGACTGCACAGTTCAGGCCAAAAGGTCAGGTTTTTGTGTATCTGGGCTTAGTTTTCACACATCTGACTTTTGGTTTTGCTTATGAAGCAATAAGAAAACAATCATTTCATTTCTATCTGAGTTTTCATCACACCCACTTCGGTGGTATCAGCTGTGGGAGGGAGTCTGTGTGCTCTCAGTGCCTTATGCTTCACAAGCTGATTACAAGCTGATTTGTTTATCCTTTATCAACAGGACAACAAATAATGTACAGCCTGAGCCACGATGGTTCTGAAAGCAAAAGGGTGTTATTATCCCTTAGGACCCAATATCTGCAGTAACTTGCAATGATCTTAAGCACAGACAACGTGCAGTGACTCTCCCAATTCTTTCAGACAAACCCCAACCTGCTACACATGGCCTGTGAGGTTTGTTTCTGTCCCAAACCATGGTACCCATCTAGGATATGTAATCGCACTCTATACTTGCCCAGAGTTAGGGAACCTTGGCAAACTCTTGCATTTGTCTAGGTCTTTAGCCAGTCACGTTCCATCTTTAACACTCTCTCCTACACCTACAGAACATTTGCACAGGTTTCATTTCACATCTTAATGCTTTATCTATTCTGTGGTATGTTTGAGTGACTTATTCTCATTAGAATTAGCCACTAGCACTTTTGTTTTGCCACCAAAGTAAGGACAAACAGTATATACAAATGCACAAATGCACGGACTTATATTTATTACAGTTCATGTTTTTGTATCTTCATATATCATTAATTAATTCAATGATACTGTCATTTATACTTTGTATCTCTTGATTTTATTATTTGCATTAATATTCTGCAAAGTGAGCATTGAAAATATTTGAGACATTTCCAACAAGAGCTTTAATTTTTTCCAGGATTTATACAAGCTTCTCAATCAAAAGTTATGGCCAGTTTCCAGCCAGTGATGGATTTTGTATATATCTTGACTTAGATTGCTAACAATATTTGCAATTTTATACCTCTGCTCTTGAGAAATAGTTTGTTACAATATTGCTTGTAAACTTTTCATCAGGTATTGATATTAGCACCTTACTGAACTGAGAAGTATTTAATATATTGTGCAGAAACATTGCTATGATGTAGTTTTATTTCCTGATAAATTGTAGTTGTAGTCATAAGTGTTGTAAGTAGTTGTGCCTGAAGTGTTTTCTTTGGTAAAGAAATGTGTATTCTTAACTTTTAAAGGATGTGCATTCACAGAAATCTTTAAGTTGATAAAGGAAGTCAGAAAAAGAAAGGGCATGAAGCCATTATGAGTGTGGTCTCAGGCAAGACGCCTCAGAGTGCAGCTTCCCCTTGACTTTGACAGGGGTTTTTGAATGGAATGGAATGGAATGGAATGGAGAATGGAATTGAGAGCTGTCTGGATTCAGGTAGAAGAGCTGAACTTCCCACACAGGAAAAACGCTTGGTGAAATATAGGTGTGGTTGTTGAGGTATGTATGCAAGGATCTTTGAGTTCTTATGTGTCAGCACGGTTCTCCAAAACCAACCAGAGAAAGATGTCTGAATTAAAGCATACCAAAGCCCAGATTCACAAAAATGTATTGAAAAGCATCTCAGAAGATCTGTGCAGAACTCCTGCACTGTCCTGCTACTGTCAATGTATTACATTTCCCTGCTTACTTGAACATCACATTAAATTTTTTCTTTTCCTTCATGGGTTTTTAGGTGGTATTTTGATATAGTAGCCAGCTTTTAATTTGGCCACCAATTTTACGTGCTTCCTGACAGTTTTGCCTTGTTTAGTCATTTTATTGAGTGAAGACTGGCCTATGTGAAGAGCAGAATGGAACTGAAATGACAATACTGTGAGACCACAGTGTCTCACACTGTGGGGCCCAGGCCTGCCTTACTTTATGTAGGTACAGCATCTATCTAAAGCTTAGCCCCCAGTAGCCTGCCAGCCACATGTAGCCCTAGATAGCTTTGAGCTATACCCAAGAAAACTTCATAAATTGTCTCAAAGCAATTTAAGATCATATACCAGTGGTTCTTGAAGGCAAACTTTGTAGACCATGTATGTCCAAGCCTGGGGTCCATGGGCTATGTCCAGTCCTCAACGACTAATACTGTAGTCACACAGGATCATAAACTGTTAACATTACTATGTGATTTTTAGCATCTTGTTTATGTCTGGATCTCAGATCATGAGGTGTTCAAGAGTGGAATATGTAGGTGACAAAGGAACTCTGTTTAGGAGAGGGCTCAGTGTCATGCTGGTTCCAACCTCCTGCACACCAGACAGTCAGTGGAACGGAAACCTGCCCTTGTGGGACACTGCATGGGCTTGGCAGCTCCGGAAGTGAAAAACAGTGATCACTGATTATGGTGTTTCACCCTACTTATGTTTTTCCCATTTTATTAACATGTTTAAGTAATACATTATATTTACATTCAACTTCAGTGTCTCGTGCACATACATTTTGCGTCAGCGTTACAAACTCTTCCCCGCTCCATTTTCTGGCCGCCCCAACCCCTTTATCCTTCCTTTCCAGTTTCCACCTCCCTCCGCATTTAGTTCTATGAAATGACCGTGATCTGGATTTCTCATATTAGAGAAACCACGCAATATTTAACCTTCTGCGTCTGACTCACTTCACTGAGCATGGTGTGTGTGGGGGCCCATGAAGAGAGTTGTTTATTCTTACTAATTAGTTATGCAATTGTCTTGTTTACTATTTAATTGAGATTGCTTTGGCATTTCATTATAATGTTAAAATAAACACATAAAAAGCAAAAAAAATTCTTCTCAGTCTTGGGACTATTTAATCAATTACCTTGAAAATAATTTTTCACTATACATCATAACGTGTAATTTTTTTTTTTTTTTGAGAAGTGAACTGTAGACTCTGCTCAGAGATCTTAAGGCTGCCATCCTGAAGTAGAACTCTGGGAACTTTTAATATATGTTACATGTAACCTCTGTGCTGAGTTTGTATTTCCTAAATACTTTCTCCTAGTCTTTGGCTTTTAATTCACCACATTTAACATGGCTTTTCATAAAATTTACATGCTTAGATTTTGGTGGGTTATCCGTGTATCTTAAAAGTTTTGTCATTTATATTGGTGAATTTTCATTTAGTAACTTATAGCCAATGTATAGTTAGTGTGTGCTATGTAATTTACCAGATTTTAACTGATACTTCATTTAAGTTATTGATCTACCAGAACTTATGCTTGCCATCAACTTGTTTCTTTTGTTTCCTTTTAGTAATTCTTCTATTTTTCTTTTCCTGTGTTCTTGTAGGTTTGTCACGTTGTTTTGAGTAATAGACTTTATCTTGTAGAACGGTTTTAGATTTATAATGAAAATGAAGAAAATTCTCATGTATCACTGGCCACGGCTCCCTCACCTTGGTTTTCACTATTCAGCTAATTCATTGTCATGTCATATGTCCCCCAGCAGTAGACGAGAGTTACTCTGACTCTACATCCTGGGTCCGATGTTGCCAGTAAGAGCTTTTTAAAGTTTAAGGGGTTCCTGGCAGTGTGTAATACTTACTGTTTTAGTTTGACATTTCTCAATTGGACAGTGATCTTGTACATCTTCTTTTATGTTTATTTACTCTCAGTACATTTTTGTGAGGAGTCAGTTCAAATCTTTTACACCTATCTTGATTGGGTCATTTGTACATGTTTTTAACCACACTTTAAGTAAGAGTCATTTGTTAATTTTGCATGTGTGCCCTTTCACAAATACGGTTTTACATGTCACTTGTCTTTTCATCATTTTAACAATCTATCAGGAAGGAGAAGTTTTTAATTTTAATAAATTCAACTTACCATCTTTCCAATTTTTTTTACCAGGCCCAATGTGACCTAGATTTTCTAATTTTTTCTTCTAGCTATTTTGAGGTTTTGAGCTCTATGAAATCTATGATCCATTTTTAAAAATTTGTATTGGTTTATATTTTTGATACATAACATTCTCGTTCATTTTGGAGATTTGGTCTGTTGATATATTTGTATCATTTATGACACTTGTCCCTTCCTGTTTTTTTTTTTTTTTTCTTGCCAGCTTTCCAGACATTTTTCTGTGTCTCCGGGGTATCTCCTTCCTTCATCGCTAGTGTCTCTTCTTTATTTTGTTCTCTATGATCCATTTTGAGTGGTTTTTTTTTCTTTAAACATGTGTAGTTTTTAGCAAGAGCAAGGGCCTGAGTTTGTTTCCACTTGCACCACATAAACCAGGTGTGGTGGCGGACCCCAGTGATCTCAGCGTGTGTGAGGCTGAGGCAGGAGGGTTGCTGTGAATTTGAGGCCAGCCTGGGCCACGTAGTGAGTTCAGGATCAACCTGATCTACAGAGGGAGACTGTTCAAAAATGACAAAAAACAAAGAAAGAAAGAAAGAAAGAAAGAAAGAAAGAAGAGAAAAAGTTTTTGAGAAAATTTAATTAGCCATTGGAACATCCACAAAGAAATGGATGCATAACTGATTTTACCAAAAAAAAATTTAATACTAAATTTATCATGCATAATGTTACAATAAATATTTATTAAATGTACACATATTTTTCCTCTGATTATACAACTATACAGATTTAAATTCTTTTAATTTTAAGGTAAGCTGGCCAAGGCATAAATATTTCTGGACTAGATCAATTATTTCTGGGACTTGGACAAAAATATCGGTTTTCTCTCTTGCTGTTTAAAGCTCTCCAATACAGCAGATTTAAATTTTCTTTTGTCTAATTTTTTTTCTGTGTCAAGGTATAGAATAGAATAAATATTTGTGTAGAAGCAAAAGACAGATGGATTAATATTTTTATTATCTGAGAGTGAGTCCCTGGTAGGTAAAATGTCTTAAGGCTGTGCTATAAACATTAGTTTTGGCATTGGTTAAATGTTTCCTAACGAGATGGCCTTTAACCTCCTCTGATGAATCTATACAAAGCCATCATTAGGCAAATGGGTTTCATTGTTTTCCTGGGGTCTTCTGAGGATGTTAGCAAAATATGCTAAACTGCAATCACTGTTCACATCTGCATGTTAAGCAGTTTGCCAAGGTGATCCTACCAATGAAGGAGGTTTCTCAGCTAGCTTTGTCCTCCTCTTTAACACAGTTAGTCCTTGGTATATATAAGGTGAGCTTGTCACTGAGCAGAAATTGGGACTATCATGGGGTACAAAGCTCTGTGCTTCGGATTGTCCTGCATTCTCCTTGCTTACTCTATTTACACACCTCTACCAGAAAACATCGAAGAGCCATGGAAAGTACAGATAGTGGATGCTGGGATAAAAGTGATTTCACTTATGGTAATTGGAATGTTGGACTTGTGTATAAGCTTTCCTTTTGGTGGTATTTCGTTTTATTTTAGAATAATCAAGCAAATTATTTTGTTTAGTTTAATCACTTATTAGAATGTGTATTTAAATATGTACAAAAAAGAGGGAGACAAAACCCTTTTTAGAAATTTTTAGGGAAAAAGACCGTGTATTGTGAAGAGAACAAAAAAACTACCAGCATGCAAAAGGAAAATTGGGGAAATTGTTAAAAAGCTTGAATATTTTTGACTTTTCTGTGATATTTCATGTATTCTTTCAAACTAATAAATGTGCCAATTATGTTTTTTGCATTTTGATTTGTATTAATGTTTAATACTTTGATGTTTTGATACTTATTTCTTCTTCAGCAGCTCTCAAATGTTCTGTTTTCAGAAACCACTTACACTATTTAAGTTAATGAGAACTCAAGGGGCTTTTGCACCTGTGTTGCGTTTATCAATATTAGCTGAATTAAGAATTAATCTCAGGAGAGGGGCAAGAACAGGAAGGAGACAGGGAGTTCTAAATTATTAAGATGCAGTGTATCTATGCACCAAACTCACACATTTGATCTAATTTTTAGGCATCACAAATATGTACCAGAACAAAGAATAATTTTGACAAAATTAACCTTATTAGAAATTGATTTGCATATTCAGAACAATGATGATGATAATTTTATTACAAGTTATCGGAAATGAGATATTTTAACAAAATAAAGTGTACTTTTTAATACTGGAAAAATTTGTGTTAGTGGCATATTCTCCTTTTTTTCATATCTTTTTAGTGTGGCTGTTTGTGGAAAATAGAGCCACCTTGGGCCCGTTCTTCGCAATTACTTTTTGTTGTTTCTTTTTCTGTACTGAACAATATAAGTGAAGGTGGATGACAAATGTCACTCTGCAGAGAAAGTACAACGCTTTCTTCCCTGAGTAGATCTTTTATCTCTGCATGTTAACATGTTGCAAAAATATGCAGCTGTGAAACTTGGCTTTTACATTTGTAAATGTCAAATAATATTTATGACATTGGAAATTGAAAATTGAATAGACTTCATGTACTTGCATAAAAATGCGTATTCACATATATATTTTTTCTATTCACAGAAACTTAACATGAGGAGAATTATTTTGATAATTTTGCTAGTGATTCTTCAGCTTTCACTTGTTCGAGAAACACTGATTTTGTTATTGTCATGACTGAGTTATAATCACTCAAGCGATTCCAAGAGAAATACGATTTGTAATATATGCTAGGGACAATATATATCAACACAACTTTGAACAACAGCTTGAAGAGCTTTAATGTTATGTGCTAATGCACGTGTATTACTGACAGTAAAAAGTAGAAGAAAAGCATGGGATTTGAATCCAATTACATCATTGAAAGTTTACTTAGCTTCTTGGTGACTCAATATCTGCAACTGCAAAATGAAAAAATCATTAATTGTAAATCAGTCATGCTGTAAGGAAAGTAGAATCTGTATGGCAAAATGTTATTTAATGATGCATGGGATGGTAGATGATTATTATGTAATAGGGTTTTTTCTGTATCTATTACATTAGAGCTATGAAGATCAGTATCTAAACTTCTATTTATAAAAGCTTATTTTAATTTAATGTGTTTACCAGGCTGTAAGAGCCATTTTCTTTGATTATTTTGAATTATCAATGAAGCTCATTAAAATGTCATAAACATATAAGGGAAGAGCCAAAGTGTCTTGCCATAATTTAATTTTTTAACTTTTACAACCATGTTTCAAAAATCATTTTATTATTACTCTTTATTTTGTAGGTGAGGAAACAGACAATATGGAGTAAGAAAATCAAGGCTATGTAGTTAGTAAGTTGAAGAATCAGACATTAAACTCAGACAGTCTAGTATCAGCCTCTGTGATTTTTAACTTCAGCCAATTTTAAAATTTAATTTAGATTTTCATATAGTAAATTTCATTCTTGTGATTGTATGTTTCTTCCAGTTTTGGCATAGGGTTTCCATGTGGATTGGACATGTCCCTCAAAGGCTGATCCTGTTTTAAAAGGCTTGGTCTTTAGCCTGTGGAAGTCTTGTAGGGCAGTAGAACAGTTAGGATGTGAAGCCTAGCTGAAGGAACTCAGATCACTGGGTTATGCTCCAGAAAGAGGATACTAGAGTGTGTGTATCTCTCTGTAACAAGGGGATCCATCGCCCATTCATGAGGTTTTGTGCTTCCACAGTCTCAAAGCAATAGGGACAATTTTCTATGAGCCAAATTCTACATAAAACCATAAGCTGTAATAAACAGTTCCTGTTATTAAGGTATGTATTTCAAGTATTTTTTCACAGTGATAGCAAACTCAGTAATACACACATGTAGCTTCATATGCCCCAGTACTATTATAGTACAGAAACATAAATCCTCACACAGTTTATCCTTTCCTTTTGTAGGAAGCATTTTCATGCCTCTAACTCCTGGTAACCACTGGTCCCATACATCTTTACCGTTGGTCTCTTCCAAAATGTCAATGGAGTCAGCTTGCATGTGGTCTTTGAGTCTAGCTTCCTTCATTTAGCACATGGTTTTGAAAATAATCTGTGGTACGGTGGTTTTCAAAAATTAAACCTTTCGTAAACTGTGTTGTATTCCATTACGCGAGTTTTATGAGATCTCTCCATAGTCAGTTGAGGGGTCCTTAGGTTGTTTTCCACTTTGATCTGGAATGAATACAACTGTTAAAACAATTGTTTATTTAGAGGCTTTTGCCTGAATTCAAATCTAACATGTATTTGGTAAATACCTAGAGTTAGTTTTACTGACAGTATTATGTGTCTATATAAATGTGACAGTTTTTCAAAGAAACAGGTAACATTTTTATTGACAATATATAAAAATTTAAGTTGCTATATAAAAAGTAAAAATAAGGAGGGTAGTTATATTGTTTGATTGTACATTGTTCTCATCCTTGGATTGACAATTACAGATTTTTTTTTTTTTTTTTTTTCAGTTCTAGGAGTGAAACCCAGAGCTTTGCTTCAGTTTCACTAGTGCTAGAATTTCAGGTGTGCACCACCACACCCAGTTTGTGTAGAGCTGGCAAATAGAACTCAGGGCCTGGAGCTGGCTAGGCAAGTGCTCTAACTGCACTGCTACTCCTGGAGCCCCTGTTCTTATTCCTATGGTAAAAATCTCTGGTTTTACTTTATTGTCTTTTGCTGTTTTGAAACACACTTTCATCATGATTATATCATAGGATTTATCTTAAATCCTTGGTTTTCAGTAGTTTTATCGTGATATGTCTCAGTCTAGGTATTGTTTATTCGATTTTTCAGTTTATCTTCTTTGAGCATTGGCAAGCAGTGTGTATCTGCAAGCACATGCATCAACAAAATAGGGAGTTTTCGGTAATTACGTCATAAATATCTCTTCTATGGCTGTGTCTCCCCTATTGTAAGTTGACTCCATGACACAATAATTGACTTTATCTGACGAGTATACAGACAACACCTCATTTTATTTTAATCATTACTTTTTTAAGTGTTTTCAGAATATATACAAATTTTTACTAGCTTCAAGGTCAGTGAGGCTTTTGTTTGTCATGTCCACCTTACCTTTTAAATTCACTCACTGATTTTTAAAAAGGTTTATTATATAAATTATTGTTGTTAGTTGTAGATATTTCAGTATTCTGTACATGTTTTATTTCTATTTTGTCGACGACTGTGGTTTTATTTTCTTTCAGAACTCACTTGTGTTTTAAAAGGCTGATTATAGCAACTGTCATTAATTCTTTGAATTTACACAGAATCATGTCATGCTTTGGCTGTGTTTCATTTAAAGAAATGGCCTGATTCACTTTCTTCTTTTTTATGTCAAGTAATCATAGATTGTATGCTGTGTTAAGCTTGTGTTTATTTATCACCTCTTGGCTAATGAATTGTTTACCTGTCTACCAATTGGCCTATCAAAAACTTCAACTAATGGAAAAGTTGGATTTTTCCCAAATGAACTAGGACACTATTGATAAACAAAGAGTTATTTGTACCTATGAAGATTGTAGAGACAAGGGGTTTTTAATTCAAATTTATGTTATCTTTTAGACTTCTATTTCCAAGATCCATAGATATTATAAAAGTTGATTTTCAGCAGGTTGACAAAGGTCTAAAGAAAATAGAAAGCACGTGCGAAGTAGTCATGCCTTATTAGTAGGTATTGACAAGGAGAGAATAGGGTTAAGGGACACCGACTAACAGTGAAAAGAGGCACTTGTTGTCCTCAATATGAAAGGAGATCACCCATTGGTGTGGGCGACCAGGAGGTCTGTTGGAAGGGGCCTAGATGGGAAAAGTTCAGAATGACTGACAGCAGGGACCTGAACCTGATATAGGAGGAGTGGCATTAAAACCTACAGTGGCAGCTGGTTGGACCACAGACCTGCATGGCATTGTGTAGCCGTAGGGACAAGGCTTTTGTAGATTAGAATACATAAGCAGGGAGATCATTAGCCGGCTTTGCTCTATTGTTTGATGAACATTCCAATGAATAGCTGACTTAGCACATGTGTGGGGAGGAAGCATCTATAGTTACTCCTATCAGACAGTTCCCGGTGTCATTGAGATAACATTTGACCAAGCAGTCCAGTTCTGGGATTCTTAGAATATTCTTTTCACACTACAAGAATCTGGGGTAAGCCAAAGAAGCATTTTAGGCACATAGTGCTAAATGTCCAGTGTTTCTCAGAGACAATGCAGTATGTGTCCAACTTTTAACAGTAACTTTGGCTTTCTGGGTTTCAGAACACAAACCACTAAAGCAGACAGGTTAAAAGATCTAGACCACATAACGAAATGTTAGCACACTCATACAAGTACACAAACAAACACACTGTGATGTTGTACAGCCATGTATTACTACTGCAGGGTTCTTCTGGTGAACTATTTTAAAAATTTCGAAAGCTATCGGGAAACTTGTTAGTCATGAAAATTTTAAAAAGCTATCAGGAAACTTGTCAACAGTGTTAAAGAGAATTTTTTCAATGATTTCAAAACTTTAAAATGCAGTGTTTCCTTCAAATGATTTAAAAAAAAAAATGAAAAGAAGCCTATTTGCAATTAAACACTATAAATTTAGGCTGTCAGTAGCATCACAAAGTGAGTTTTTGTATTTTAAATTTAATTGAACAACTAATAACACAAAAAGAAAGTGTTAGGAATACAAAGAAAAGTTATTAAATCTATTTTTTTCTGAAATAGTTTTTCAGATGACACTTTAGAGCTAAGACACTATCAGATGGATACAAAATAGAGAGCCCTAAAATTGATGGTTTTAAGTAAGATTGCCACGAGTCATGAGATTGAATAGAAACAGCAATAATGCATGTGTTACGATGTGCCATGCAACACTTCTACACTATTAACATCTTATTTACTTGTCTCTGATCATTACATCTTTATATGCTCTTGATGGTATTTAAAAAATCAAAAGTTTAACATCTGGGCATTTCAATTCATTCTATAAATGAGAGCTTCTAGTCTCATGACTTAGATCCATTGCTATCTGACTTATTCTGGTGTAATTTGTACTTCTGAAAATTTCATAACTGGATAATTTCTTTTGTTTTTATAGGGTACATTCTTGGAAAATATAGGTATTATGAAATACGAAGAATTATTTTCTAAACTGATGGCTGTGTTCTTTACAAAGCCAACTTCAGATGAAAATGTTACGGTGATTGACACAGCCTTCGATAATATTCCAGTGCGCTTGTACCTGCCAAAGAGAAAGTCAGGAAACCTGAGACCTGCTGTTATTTACGTTCATGGTGGCGTCTTTACTTTGGCAAGTTGCAGTAAGTATGTTTAATTCACGTATTTATGTATGTTGCATATTATATATAGTTTTATATTAAAGTGTAATATGTACAAATATGTATAATTGAGAGAACATTTATTGCTATAGTATTTATTTTTCTGCATCCTAGCAGACATACGGTAAATTCTATAATTAATGATTCATATGTAATTCTTCATACACGGTTTGGCAAATAAAATGTTAAAATAGATGGTATTTTGCTTTAACGCCTCGAGAGAGGATGAAACTCTAACATCTAGTTTTAGACATTTGTATTTACATTTTCCTAAGGTGTCTCACTTTGAACGCCTTTCACCTAAATTTTCATTTTAATTATGCTTAATTTTGCTAAAATTTAAATTGTCCTTTCTGATTCTAAAAAATGGTAAAATTTATTTACCATTTTAAAAATATGACTGCATTCAAGATTTTGGAAAGGAAAAAGTTCCCTTTGTTTTAATTACAATAAAAAGCATACTTAGCATTAGATACACAAATACTCTTAATTAGAGAGACAATGGCAGTTGTCTAGTCACTTGTGAAAAAAAGAACTGTGGTTTAACATCTGAATAAACAAAAATTATGCTTTTGTTGTAGTAGTGTCTTTAACTTGACGCCAAAGGTCTTTATCCTCCTCAGTGTTTATTGAATGCCATGGCAATGTGTGTTTCAGCTACAGACAGTCAAGATATACACTAACTTTCTCTTTTGGAAAAATAATGAGAAATGTAGGATTCAACTAATTAACAGTAAAAACAGTGTATCTGGTATTATCAAAGTGCTGCAGAAAATGCCTTCACTTTTGCTGATGGGGACCATTGAGTTTCATAGTAACCAGATGTAGTTTCAAGTACTGCTGCATGACCTCACACCTTCTTCCCATGGAACCTTCATGTGATAGGGAAGGATGTTGCCCTTTCTGTGCATCACAGGGAACCTAAAAAACATGTTCCCACAAAGAGCAATGGGGCCAGCATGGGATGAGAGTTGCTTCTCTCATTATGACCAGTCAGATGTCCTCCACGGATATGGTTTATGGGGAATTTAGAAGTGGAGGATCATAGGGAAGCTTCTGTTACGCTCACAGAGCATCTTCCCGTCTGGACACAGAAGTTAGGATGGCAGCGTTCCCTCTATTTTATCTTAACCCAGGCTTCTAACACCTTTTACAAATGTAGGTTGCTTTTCCAGTGTTCTTCGTTTATATGTTACTAAAAAAAAAAAAAACCCTGCTTTTATTTCAGAATTTTGGCCTTATGATTTCATCAATCGTTGGACAGCAAACCAACTGGACGCTGTTGTCGTTGCAATAGAGTAAGACGATAACTGTTCTTAATATTATGATCCTTGTTATAGGGCCATAGACATGATTTCCAAAACAAGTCATCTTCATCTGAAAAATAACCAGATCCTTGGGAGTTTTGGTTTTACATTATGTTTCTTAGAAGAGTATAATATCCCTGCCTCTTCAAAATGGAGTTGTTTCATATCACTCTCTGCCATTGAAGAGACTTCTAAAGGGACCTTGCAAAGCTGGGTTCTAGAACCCAAGTCATGCAATTAGAAAGGAGCTTAGTTTTCCTTCCATTGTTGAGATATTAGGTCCTGTTGGAAGTAAAGATAAAAATATGAAGTTGGGAGAAGTTGTTTGGAAGAATATTAGGTTACAAATATTGGAACTACCTCAGCATTTGAATTCATTTTATAAATGATAGCTCCTAGTGTCTCATGACTTAGAGCCATTGTTATCTGACTTATTCTGGTGTAATTTGTACTTCTGAAAATTCCATATCAGGATACTTTTCTATCTCTCTTGTCAATCTGGGACGGAGAAATGTACTTACAAAGCCCATGTCTTGGTGGTGAAAGAAAAAATAGTGCAATTTTTGGTTTTGTGGGATTATAATAGGATCAAACTGAATATACTTATAGAATCAGTTCTGCCTTACTCAAAATTATGGCTTTCAGCAACTAAAAAGATCTCTTAAAAATTTTAGAGATATTTTAACTTATCCATTCTATTATTCTTCCTGTAATTCTAACCTAATATATGAATTTATAATTTCAAATAAAGTATTCAAGAGGTAATATATATTGTACTAATTTAAGAGTCCTATCAGTTACATATATTTGTTACTATTATTCCACAAAATGTTAACTAGCAGTTACATTTTTGATATATTTCTTCATTTTGATTATACTCTAATTCAGATAATTTATATTGAGACTAAAGTATGACAAAAACTTTAAAGGCCATCTGGCCAATATTAACTATTTATCATTGGCACATAGGTAATTCACTTTTTCTTGTGAATATTAAGGCAGAAATAAAAAGTAAGATTGCCTCCTAGATGTGTGCTTTCATAATAGAAGAAGGTATTCACACACACACACACACACACACACACACACACACACAAACACACAGAAGGAACATGCAACAGTTTGCTTTACAAACAAACAAAATAATTAAGCAAGATTCTTTTCTGTACTCAATCATTAATCATATTTTATTTGAATTTTTCATATGGCGATCACCAGATGAACTAGGATGTACTAACATGGAGAATTTGGGCATAAATTTCAGTTACAAGATGCTTAGAAACCATATGTGCTTGGATTTTCTCTTTTAAACGTCTCTGCTGCCCTCCCAGTAGGAATTCTACTTACATATTTTTAAAAATTAAGTAATAATTCCAGTGCTAATTAATTTAAAGATTCAAAGCATATTTTTGTGTGTTATTATGTTTTTTATTCAATTGTGATGTTTAAATTGAAAGACACTTTGATATATATAGCTTAAGTTTAATGACAAATTCTTGCTCTTTTTTTTTGAAGATATAGATTAGCTCCTCAGTACAAATTTCCAGTTTGCATTGAAGATTCTGTTTTTGCAGTCAATTTCTTTCTACAGGATAAAATTCTTGCAGAATACAGAGTAGATCCTTCCCGAATCTGTATTTCAGGTGATAGTTCTGGCAGTACGATTGCAACATTGGTGGTTAAAAAGGTATGTTTTATATTTCATATATGTGTATAACATGCACAACATAGTGCTCAAATAATTTTGTTTTAGTTTTGATATTTGCATTAGTATTGTGCCTAAAATAATTATAAAACACTGAAATATTTTCTGTTGCATCAGTTTTACACAATTTTACATAATTTTTGGATAATGTTGTGTATAGTTCTGTATTTAGGTAAGTATGGGTTTTAGGGCTCATAATATTGTGCTTTTATTCATTTGAAAAATTTAAAAAATTGTCTAGAAACAATCATTTAATATAATAAGTGGTTTGTGTATCTCCACAAGTAAGCTGTTAAGTTTGCCAGGAAGTTGAGATTGTTTTGATTATTTTATAGCCTGTAGACTGAAGCGCTAACATTTGGTTTGGGTTCGTGCTTATATGGAAGAAATAGAACTGTTACAAAGGAAGAAACTGATTTTATATTCAAACCATTTGTATATTTGTGTGTATAATTAAATATTATTTTTAGAAAAGTAAGCACAGACTAAATGTAAAATAGTAAGTGTAGCAGACGGATATCCTCTCCAATACATAGACAGACCTCTATGGATAAAACCAAAGTGATCTCAGAGATTAGTTTGTAAGCTTTGAGACACCTAAACATAAAATAAAACCTTCAGTCTTGAGCATAACCACGTGATTTCTGCCGTAGTGTTTTCCAGGAGTAAAATGGCCCTGAACCCTGCTTCTCTTTCCATAACCTCAGGGCCCCTCCTGTGTTTAAGTCTTGGAATCTAATGTGTCTTGAAGCTCTGCTAGCAGTTGAGGTGGAAAGTGGGATTCCGCTCACAATTGGCCTCTGGAGATGGTCAGCATCTGTGCTCATATAATAGCAGATGTGTTGACAGGAGAGATAAGTACAGAATTCTGGTGGGTCCACAATGCATGGAAGTACAGCAAGACTTAAAGCTAATAAATCTAAGCGTGCTGTGGAAACCACTTGTAAGTCGTCAACTTTATATGCAAACATAGCAAAGGGATGTATGCTACCTACCTCCTGTGCTCACGAGTGGGTTTCGTTGTCGATCCTTCTTTTGCTTTTGTGTACTGTACAACTGGTACCCTTTTCAAAAAGTCCTTGGTTATGCCTATGCTTTGATGAATTTGCCAACTTTTTCAGCCATGAGTCTTAGTGTTTCTTTTGATTTGTTACTGATTCTCAGGATAGCTTAAGTTATCCTATGTCTCTTCTGATTCTATATAAATTTTAGAATTATTTCTTCCAACTCTGTGAGGAATGCTACTGGTATTTTGGTTCAAATTTTGTTATATGTATATAACCATTTTTGATAGACTGCCTATTTAGACATTATTGAGTATGTCTATCAGGCACAAGGATATCTTTCCATTTTCTAATATCCTCTTCTAATCCTTTTTTCCCCCCAAAATTCCTTATGAAGGTCTCTAACTCACTTGATTTGGTTAGTTTTTAAGTATTTACTTTGTTTTGAAGCTACTGTAAATAGGATTGCCCTTATAATCTCTTTCTTGGTGGAATGATTTTTGTGCATAGAAATGTTATCAGTTTTGTGTATTGATTTTTGTATGTTGTTACCCTGTTGAATTTCTTTGTTCTAAGCTTCTGTGAGTTTAAAAAATATCTTCTGTGTAAAGTATCCTATCATCTGTGAATAAGAATGCTGTGGCTTCTTTTCCTCTTCTTCTTATCCCTTTTATTTCCTGTTCTTGACTGATCGCTGGAGCAAAATTTTGAGTACTACATTGAGCAGGAGTATGAGAGTGGACATCCTTGTAGTTTTTTATGATTTTAAACGAATGCTTTCAGATTTTCCCATTTAGTATGATGCTGGCTATGGATTTGCCATTAGTGTTTTTCTATTAATTTGAGAGAAAGTTTTCTGTCTTCTGTTCTAATCAGTTTTTATTATGAATAGATGTTGGGTATTGTCAGTGGCTTTTTCTTCATCTGTTGAGATGATGATGATGTGGCTTTGGTCCTTGCATAGGTTTGTGTCTCATTATGTTTCTTGATTTGCATATTTTGGACTTCCTTAGATCATGGAATATAATCTTTAGAGATCATCGCATTCTCATTGTATGTATTTTGTTGAAGTTTTGGCACATGTGTTCATGAATGGAATCGATCTGTAGTTTTGTAGTAGTTTCTTTTTCTTCTTCTTCTCCCATCCCTCCTCCCCTTTTAAAAGTCAGTTTCTGTTTTGGGTAAAAGGCAGTGCTCCTTATCTTTCATATCATCAAAGAATTTGATGTATTCACATTAAGTATTCCACAAAGTTCTCCATGGTGAATCTGTCTTTTTTTGATTTTTTTCGTAGATCTTTTGGTTATCGCTGCTGTTTCATTGTCTGTTATTGATTTATCCAGGACCTTTCTATCTTCTTGGCTCAATTTTGGTAATTCATATGTGTCTTGGAATTTACTCATTCCTCAAGGTTTTCCAAGTTATTGGAATATATTTTTTAAAAATGGCTTGTTAATCATCCAAATTTCATTCGTGTTCATTGTGATTTTGCCTTTGAAAATTTTCTAATTTTTTAATATTTTTTTCTCTCATTCTCTAGTAATTTTGGTTGGGGTTTGTCAGTCTTGTTTATGTTTTTGAAGAACCAACTCCTATTCAATTGATCTCTGTATTACATATTTTTGCCTCAATTTCAAAATGTCTACTCAATCTTTATAATTTATTGGCTCCTACCAGTTTCAATCAAAATGTTGTCATTTTTTTCCTAGGAATCTAGGCTGCATCATTCTTCGAATGTGTGTATTCACAGCTGTTAAGCTCCCTCTTAGACCTTGTTTTGGTATATTTCATAGATGTTGGTGTTTGTGCTTACATTGTCTTTTGGTTCCATGAACATTCTAATTTCTTTCCCAATTTTAACTGAGATCTACTGTTTTCAATACTGCATTATTTAATCTTAATATGCTCGCATAGTATCTTTTGCTTAGTTTGCTCTTGCTTCAAGTCTCATTTCACCATCATCTGCTAGCGTACAGGGGGAGTAATTCAGATCTTCTTTTTGTATTAGGCATGATTCATGTCCTATGATATAGTCTACTTTGGAAAAAAGTAGGTACTGCGGAGAAAAATTTAGATTCTGTAGTTATTGGACAAAAATTCTGTAGTTTGTATAAAATTTATTTGTCCAATGATGTGTTTTAACTTTGGAATTTCTTTGCTGATTTTTTTGGAGGGGTCAAGTTGACCTCCTTATTTGAGAGAAGCAGGTATTTTAGTCCCCTGCTATGATTACATTGCTATCATCTATCTATCTTTCTATTGATCTATCTGTCTGTCTATCATCTATTTATCCTTTTATGCCCAGTAGTTTTAGTTATATGATGTTGAATTTGCCAACATTATGTACATATGTGTTTTAAAGTATTACCACTTCTTGCTAAATTATTCCATTTACTGGTTATATAGTTGCCATCTTTGTCTGTTCTGTAGTTTTGCTTTGGGTATGAAAATAAAAGCTGCTTCTGCTTGTCTTCAGGCTCCAGTTACATGGAGTATCATTTTTTTTTATCCCTTCATTTTCACTCTATGTGTTCCTTGGTGGGTCAATCCTGCATCTTACACCCTTCTACCTGGGTTGTGTTTTTGATTCTATCTTCCAGCCTATGACTCTTTGACTGGAAAGTTAATACTAATTACAACTAAGAGTGATGATTTTCAAATACCTACTAAGACAATGTTTTGATTTTCAAGTGCTAATGGTTTTGGTTTTTCCAGTGGTGTTGAATCGTTCTGCCCCTTAGATTTATACTTTTTTGAGAAAGAGCAGTCTTTGCGTTAATGACCTTGCTTGTATCTTTCTCATATTCCCTTTTTAGTTTCTGCATTGATGGTTTGGTGGCCATTTTATAAAATAAATTGTCCATTTTTTAAAGTCCTCTGAGTTTACTAAACGTCTTGTGAATTTGATTATATTTTTTGTCTTTAATCTTTTCAAATATTGTGAACATTTTGTTTTGAGTATTTTTGTTATCTGTAACTTCCTCTGCTTCAGCGCTTGTTAGATCAAGCGGGTGTTTTGGTGTTATTATTTTTTTTTTTGTTTCTTGTTTTATGGGGTGTCGGAGGCACCTTGTCCGCTTGCTCTCTCATGCTTTCATGCTGAAGGTTTTGGATCAGTTGCAGAAAAATTCTTTCACTACTGTAGAGATCTGTTTAATAACTGGATTCTTTCTTCCTGTGCTGTGTCCTTTTTGTATGATTGTGTTTTAGTGGTTATATCCCTCTTCATTTTACTCAATGATTTATTTATTTATTTTAACACCTAATCAAAGACTTCCACATTTTATACCGAGCATGACAATGTAGGTCATTTATTTTGTGTTTACTGAATGCCTGTTGTATGACAGTGTGAGAAAAATTCTGTATTATTATAACATGAAAATCTTGCTCGTGTACTTCGAGAAATGTTTGGCCTTTTAAGAGTACTTTTGTTTGTAATTAACGTAATCCATCCATGTTTTTTTCTTCAACATACAAGCTACAGAGTGCCTCTTGTCAGGTGTTGCATTCCATTCTGCTTTGAGAAATCCCCCGTCTTCTTTTTGGAAGTGTTTTTCATTCTCACGGACTCCTGCTACTGATCGTTTGTCTCCCTTCTGTCCTTTCAGATTTTGTGACTGTCTCCCAGATCTGAACTTTTCTCTTTAAATTCCAGCCACAGTTATTGACCAGAATGCAGCTTTTGTCCTGTCTTCTCATCGAGGTTTTCATCCTTTCTTTTTTCTTTTCTTTTAGTGAACTTTTCTTTGCATTCACAAATTTTTTCCAAGCTCATGTTTTTAATTGGTTCTCTGGAATCGTATAGGTTTATACGATTCCAAAATAAGGTAGTTCTCCCCAAATAATAATCTTTTTGCTTTAAAATATATAGTTATATTTATCACCTGGGAGAGATTACTGTTTACCCTTACTCGACTAAAGTTTATTTGTGGGTGGTCCCAAAATAGCTGCAAGTATCCTTCACTAGTGAACATGCACAGCTACATGACACTTTTCATTGTAGTAAAACAAGAGGAAAATCAATCCTAGGCAAATTCATAAGCAGAATAATGACAAAATAAAATGTAACACTTATGTCTAAAAGGATTTAGGATTCTATAGTTCATAATGTAAGGTTTCTTATGCAAAATATAAATAAATCCTTAAGCTCAGTGAAATACAAAGCTATTACATTTAATTTTTATTCGTTAACATTGTCATATTGTGTAAATGAAATGACTTCACCATAGGGCCGTTCACACATGTTGGCCCTTGCATCTTGTGGGATTCAGGGTACTGGCTAGTGGGGAGCTCTGAGGGTTCTTTCTGAAGTACAGAGGAGGAAGAGTGGGCCTTTAAATTTGAGTTGGAACTGGTAGAGCCAAGAGTTTCTTATTGAAATTCTTTTTCCTAAGTAGTTTTTTTTTAAATAAAAATCTTTGCTTCTTATCTTTATTTTTTTCTGTAGTTTTCGGGTTTTTTTAGTATCTTCTCTGTAGTAGGTGGAACATTTCTTTTTCCTCTTATCCAAGCTTCCCACTGTGCCGGGATATTCCCTACCTCATCGTCCACTTATCTTTCATTGCTCCTCTATAATCCCTTTCTCTCTGATAGTTTGTTCATAATCAGTGAGTTCTACTTGATTTGGCCTCAGAAAACATTTGATATCACTTCATGTTCTCCTCTTAGTTCACTGCAGTCTAAGAGCAAGTCTTCCTTTTGTTTTCTTCGGTTCTTTTATTAAATATTTTCCCTGTATGATCTGCACTTGCGGGTTTGTTGCTATAGACAGTGTAAGGGATGCACAAGACAGAGGTTGGGGGATGGGGGGTGGCGGGTGAGAAAAGGCAGTCGCTCCACAGCCAGGTCAGAGCTGCTAGCCGTTTGTTTTCAGAAAATTGGAGTGCAGAGCACAAGGAGAGTGAGCAGAGCTTGGATCTCATTGAAGTCCATGCCTGCTAGTTCTGGCACAGTGACATGCCAGGCAATGCAGCTTAGGGAAAGGTAGGCATTCTCCATTCTCCATAGGGAAAAGGGCTTCTGGAGCTCACTATAAGGGGCTTCCTTCACTTACTTTCATCTCTCTTATTGATAGCCTGTGTGTGCTCTCATGGTGCCTAACTCATGCCTATGAAGAAAGCAAATTGTAAATCTCCAGTTCTTTTACTTTGAGTGATATTTTTTTCCTGAGCTAGTCTAAGCTTGTAGGCACCTTCACCGTTTTTTCAAAGTTACATGGAAGTCTTCTTAGTGTCCAACCTTCTTAGGGGCTTGATCCTCAATACTACCCAGAGAGGAGAAAATAAATCAAAATAATATTGAAAGAAGACAAACCAGATATTGATATACAGTGAAACAAAACAAAACAAAACAAAAAGACCTATGTCACCTTTAACAATAAAAGCCAAATTAACAATAATAGAATTGAAGAAAACATGAATGCTGACACATTATAAAATGTAATTAAAGGTTACAATTCTATCACACAACAATAGAAAAGAGGCTTACAGTGACAATGCAGACACCAAGACATGCCAAATATTGGCATACTGTACAGATCTACCAAAAGCAACAACTATATTAACAATAAGAATGAGTTAGTAGTCATAGCATAAAGTAAAAAATTAAAAAAGCTTAATAGCAATAGCAATAATGGTGGATTTGGTGGAGAAGTGAAAAGAGAGGAAGTGAAGTTTGAAAAAGTACAAAAGAAGATAAAATTGGAGGTGAGAAAATTGAGATATACAAGAAAAAAAGAAAGTAAATAAAACTAGACAAAAGAGACAGAAAATAAAACTAGAAAAATCTGAAAAGAATAAAATAAAGAGCAAAAACATAAGAGAAATAAATAAAATATTCTCAAATAATAACAACCAAAAAAGTAGTTCCAAAATTTGTTCCTCTTTGAAATATTTGGGTGAGTAGTCTCTTTCTAGAGCCTGATTAGTGGCACCCACCAAATACGGAGAAATGATGACCAGTGGAAAGATTATGTCAATTTGAGGCCATCAGGAACCACACTTAGGTTAGGGTTTGGGAACCACACCTGGATTGAGAATTGAGAACCAGCATGGATTAGAGTGTGCATAATTTGTGGGCCTGAGAAATGTGTGAGGCTCAACTAGGAACTCGAACAATAGAAAAGGAAAGAAGAAAGATTGTTACAGCTCCTTCCTCTGGGAAAGCTCTCATCTTTGTCTGCGGATGCTGCCTTGCTACATGCCGCAGATCTTCATCACAGATTCGTTCCAGTCTCGACTTGTGCTTGTCTGCCTGTTTGTGCTCTTCAGTCACAGATCTTCAGACTCCAGTCTTTGCCCTTGTTCTTTGAACAACTGACATCTGCAGCAGATTCTCATAGGCTGTCCTGCAGTCCTGGAAGGGAGTTTTACTTTGAGGCTGAGCAACCGTCAGATCCTTAGCTTTTGCACATGCAGGCCGCCATCTTGGACTATCTCTATCCTCGGATTTATAATCCTTCAGAATAGATCCTTTTTGTTATAATTTCTGAAAATTCTGTCTTTTGAAAGAACCCAAACTAACACAGAAAGAGATCACTGAGTTCTGTGCAGGAAGTAGTTGGGTGAGTGGTGCTGCTGGGGGTAATCTGCTCTACTTGATCTCAGCAATTTCAGATCCACTCTCCTCAGGAAATGATACAGCCAGGCCAGCTTCTCACCACAGTATTTGGAGTTACTCTGTCCACCACAACCTGAGCCTGCTGCTACTTAAATTTTCAGAGAGCCTGTGATTAGCTCTCTCCCTCCTGGAAACTGTCTCTTTGGCCATCTTCCACTCAGTTACTGTGATAGAGTGACCCACGAAATGTTGAAATGTGGTTGTCCTGTGACTTCTGATTCTTGGAGTAGTTCAGTCTTAAATATCAAATCTTTCTCAAAATGGCTTTTGATTGTATCGCTCCTACATGCAGTGAACATTTCAATGGACTTCTCCAATGCTAGCCTGCAGTGTAGAAGGAGTCACTTTCACAGTAAAACTCCCCCTGATGCTGGTATCGTAACAATAACCACGGGTTTCTTGTGGGGCCAGCACTGCGTGTTCATGGTGTATCTTTGGGGCTGTTGACTTTCTTCAGGCTTCTCAAATGTGTCTGTGGACAGACGATCCCTCTCCATTCTTTGGAGCTAGGGTTGACATTCTAAATTGCTTCTTTCTTTCCTCTGCATTATTTTCATTTTCTCTGACATATCTGGCTCTTCTGTCACCTCTTTCTTGATTTCTAGGTCTCCTTCACTTTCTTTTTATGAAGTTTTGGCTTTCCAGGTTCCAGAGAGATTGTGATTTGCTGCTGGCTTTTACGTAAATCACTTTGAATTGCATGTCAATGTTTTTTATGATGTTAACCTGAATAACATGATTAACAACTAAAATAATCAGTAAGAGATTAACATTTTGTTGGTTCTATAGGGAAGAGCGCAGTTATTTGTATAAAAGTTGAATTGAAAAAAGGTTCTGTACTCTAAATGGGCTGCTCTGAGAGATCTTGGAGTGAGAACATCTTGCAGAGGGGGCTTCCTAATCTTTCTGTCTTGAGTCGATAAATGGTTCTTAATTATAAGGACCAAAAAGTGAGGCATTAATTTAAAAATTTCACTCTTGAAATTAGCATGTGCTATGCCTTTTGTGCTTTTTCTTCATTTTTAAATTAATAACCCACTCATGTTAATAAATCATCATTAAGAGTCTTAAAATGTAAATATTATGAAAACTATCATTCAATTGTCAGTTTTATAAATCTGTTTAACAAACTTCATGCAAGTAAAGTCTTCTACTCATATTGTTTCAAAGTTTTGACTCAATATTTTATTACATTATTTCGGGTACAAAGTGAACCAAAATTCAAACATAAAATTAAGGCCCAAGCCTTAATTTGCCCCTTCTTACAGTTGCTCAATACCTTCACACCCTCTCACGTAGAGTATCAACATGGGCCACTTCTGATAAGACATATTCTTATTAAGTTAATGAGCCTCTCTGTGACAGAGGATGAAAAACTGTATCAGGCAATGGTACAGAATGAATATTTGCCTCAAGGATCAGAACATCTCCTCAAGTTTGTTAACTGGACTAACTTCCTTCCTGAGAAGTATAAGAAGAACCATGTGTACACGGAGCCAACTGTTGGAAAAATTAACTCTTCATATGCAGTCATAATTCCTCAGATGTCACCTTTGGCAGTGAGTGATTCCCAGTTACGGAATTTGCCATTAACCTACATCCTCACTTGTCAACATGATATCGTGAGAGACGACGGATTAATGTATGTCACACGCCTTCGGAATGCTGGCATTCAGGTCACCCATGACCATGTAGAGGATGGATTCCATGGAGCCTATGCCCTCGTAGGAACACCGTTTTATTCACAGTTAGGCTTTAGAATAATAAATAAATATATTAGTTGGTTACAAAAAAATCTATAAAATTCATACCTATATAGCCTTTTGTCATTGTAATCTAAAGGATTATATTTTGAATTATTGTGAGCTAAATAAAAAGAATAATGATGTGTCTTTAGAATAAACCTATGTTTAAATTAGAATAAATGTTACTGTATATCACTGAACAAGTTACTACACTTTGCTAATGTTAGAGTGTGCTTTAAAGAAGACAATCAATTTTTTTTCTTTAGAAATCATTGATTCTATTTTGTTGGTTCTAAATATGCATTAATAGTATTAGAGTGTTACACTACTACACTATATGTATGGTTATAATCATAATGTGCATCCTGGCTTTCAGGCAATGATACGAATATTTGTAGTAAATAAGGAGAAAAATTATGGAATAAAAGTTGCATTGGTAATTGTCAGGAGGACAATGTTGTATTATACTGTAGTAGTTCTTTTTAGTTAGATATTATTTGTGTATTAGCTGGATCTACTCAAGGTAAATTCTCTAATTATTTTCATTTATGTAGTATAAAATCTGCATATTGCTAGGCTTCTTTTCTTGTAGAAAAAAATAGCTAAATTTTGGGTTGAAATCACCTCTATGACTTAAACATTTGACTTTTATTCAATTAATCTTTTGACCTTGAAGACAGGTATTCATAGCATTAGTATGATGTACTCAAGAAATTCCCTATCCAAATCTATATGGCAGTCAGAGTTATTTATTCTACTATTTTGAATTTCTGGAGTGTACTGCTTATACTTACAGGGCAATCTAACTTGCAAGATAATTCAACCGATGATTTGTAGACCGATTTGCTTCCCTGTGGTGATGGATGCACACTCATGTTAGCATATGACACCTTGTGTTAACATGCCTTCCTGCTAGGGTATTGAAAGCAATGTTTTATTTTCCGGGGTCCCTAGGACACTTCTCTTTCAATGACACTACTTCCCCTGTTTTGGGACCTTTGCAAATGATGAGTAGATTTGGTACTGTGCAAATTTATTTGCATCTTATGAATTTGACTGATATTATAATCCTAGGGCAGATTTTTAAAAGTAATATTATTATTAGCCTGTAGTTTAATTATTTGACCTTTGGTTATCTCAATATTATAGTGTTCCTTAATCTTTTGGCTGACTTTACTGTATAAGGTTCTTTCCTGAAATGTAAACACAAAAGTATTACATCAACTACAGAAAGTGTTGGCTAAAAATATTTTTTCTCTGCTATTAGCTGCTCCTTGATACATCTGAATTTATAAAATCCTGTATTGTGAATTTGAGCATTTTAATTTATAATACCAAAAGAATACACAGATCAACCCATTTTAAGGCATCATTAACTTTTTGTTGAGTTAACTATGAATCATTTAAACTATGTGAATAGGTAATGTATATTAAATATTTATTTGGTAAACATCAAAACATCATTAAGCCAAATGGAGCAGTCTTTTATACATTTGTTTCTTGAGTGTATAGCTGTCTGAGTTTATCTTCTCACATATATGTAATGTTTGTGTATTTTATATATATATATGCATGCATGCATGTATGTATGTATATATATATATGTATTGTATATGTATGTATATATATAATACAATGATACACAATGGTTAGATTAAGCAGCAACTTTTTGATCCCTTTCTCTCTCCCTTTCCCTTTCCTATCCTCCCTTCCCCACCTCATCTCCTGTGACTCTCAACATGTAATCCATTTGGCTCTATTATTCCTTTATATTTTGGGTTTCTCATATTAAAGAAACCATTCAATATTTAACCTTCTGAAACCGACCAACTTCACTAAGCATAATGTTCTCACATTGTGTTCATGTACCTACAAATGACTCAAGTCTATCTTTTCTCATGGCTGAGTAGTAAGCCATTGTGCACATGCCACATTTTTGTATCCACTGGTTTGTTGATGGATATTTTAGATGTTCCACAATGTAACTGTTAGTTGTGTTACTATAAACATGAGGTTACAAGTATCTTTGTTACATGTTGCTTTTAACTTTTTTTGAAAGGTATCCAGAAAAGGTATTGCTGGCTCAAATGGAATATTTATTTATCAGCCTTTTGAGAAATCTCCGTAGTGGTTGTGCCAGTTTATAATCCCACAAAAATCTGTGATGAGTGTTGGTGGTTTGGGACATCCTACCACAAAAAGAACCAAGATCTTCTGAGGTTCTTGCTGAAGGCCACAGTAATATAAAATTACTCAGGTGTTAAAAATATCAACTGAAACTACATGACCACTTACAGAAATAAGGTTTATAATTAGATAATTATTCTATGCTATCAATATGCTTGTACGTGCACACACACACACACACACACACACACACACACACCTAAGTGCCTTAATATTGGAACTTACTAAGGCTACATTATAATATTTAAGTAATGAAATGTCAGAAGAATAAGAATAAGCAGAAGAATAAGCATCTCACAAAGCAGAACTCTGCTTCCTGTTTAGAGGAGAAATGTATTTCCATTTGCACTCAGGGTAGTTGTACTATGTTATACATACTTAGCAATTTGGCTGTTGTATCAGGAGAGTAAGTGTGGTTTAAGGAAATGTGTCTGGTTGTCAAGTTGGCAATGGTGGTTTGTGACCACCAACTTGAGAAGATTGGGCAACGCCTAGTTCATGCACTTCCTAGGATAGAGCTTTGGGTGTGCAATTGACTTGTAGATGAGCAAATGGGGAAAGAACACCCATCAGGGGTGTGAGGGACCCAACCAATAGACTGGCTCCTTGAGCTATATAAAAGTTAGGAACAAGGGAGGTTATTACAGCTTCTTCTGGGAGAGTTTCAGTCTTCAGCATTGTCTCTGGACACTGACTTGCTCTTATCTTCGCGTTGCTGATCTCCCTTGCAAATTGGCCTTTTCTCCAGACTTCAAGTCTTTGCCATCACCTTCAGAGTTTGATCCATAACGTAAAATCATATCAGCTATCTTACAGTCTCAAACAGGTGTTTTTCTAGCTCACATCTGAGCAGCTACTGAGCTTTTCAACTCCCACAGGTGGCTGTTTTTGACTCACTTTTCAGACTTGTATGCTGCTCTAAAAATTTTCCATATATATTTTTCTATTGATTCTGTTTATCCAAGAACCCTAACCAGTGCTGTGTATCCAGACAGTGAGAAAGAGATACTCATATCATTGCTTCAGATCAGAGAGCAAGCCAATAGACACAAAATATGTCTTTAGGGAAATGGAAACTATTTCAACAATAGATAAAGAGAATATCCCAGGATGGATTATATAACATGATTGGTGTGTTTCTTTGGAAAATTGAAATCACAGAAGCAAATAATTTTGATGAGACCATGTAATTAGGAGTGAGGCCAATATACTTGTGTTTCTGCTGCTGGTCAAAAGCCCAAAACACTTCGCCAGATAAAATGGAAATCTAGACTATTCTGTGTGACTTTGATATGCAACACACATGAGAGTGTGCACAGGTCCTTTCAGGAACAAAATTTCGCCGATGGCACTGATGATGTTGGAAACATCTGAGAGACATGCGGTGACCCATGATGCTTGTCTCAACGTGGGCATGCCCTTGGTGTTGATTTGCTCTCTGGTGACTGTGCTTCCCACCACTTAATAAATTACAGGCATTGACATTTTGACTGGCTCTGCACAAACATGAGCCCTGCTTGAGGAAGTATGTCTTACCATTGTTGGGAATCCAAGCCAAACTGGGTATATCCATTTCTTCTAGCTCACTTTCTACTTAAAGCCCAATGATTATTTAATTATGAAATACTATATATTTAGTAGAGAACAGTACATTACTCGGTTAATTCAGGACTTCCTCTGGCCTACTCTATCATGAAGTCACAGACCAGTTTGGCTGTGAAGAAAGTCGCTTCGGTTGTATAGATTAGCGTCGTGCTGCTGCAGAATCTTTGCTTAGGCCACTTGGTAAGGAAGCTGAGGAAGTATTGCAAAGATAGTTAGGGAAATCTGGGGAGTGCGAGGGTTTGCATTGATAAACTGGAAGCTTAAAACAAGTAGATCTTTTCTGGTGTTAGAGAGAGTATTTACTTCCCCTAGCTGAACTTTTGGCCCTATTAATCAAAAGCTTGTCATTTTTCAAAGCCAAAAAAAGAGAACATTTAATAATTCATGGGAAAGGCGCAGCTCTAAGAATCTTTGGAGCTTTCTAATCCAATGGAATTGTGTGTATGAAGATCCTATATGTGAATTGCAATCTGTGTTCACAGAAAACTTCCACCTGGATACACTAGCTTTTGGGATTTTAGATAGATCAGTACTTGAGGCAGCAGGAAACATGGAAAAATGCAACATATTTCAATCATCAAGTGGAAATGGTGCATTCAGGTTAGGTCCAGCCAGTATCCCAAGGGGCCAGTAGATTGTTTAGCAAATGATTTGATTACCAGAGAGACCACATAACCTACAGTGGAGGCTAGGCTGTTCTAGTAGCTAACAGGGGCCTGAGGCTCAGAGATATGATTACTAACAGATTGCTTTAGCAGTAGGGAAGCTGAGACAGGAGGATTGTCTTGATTTTGAAGCCTACCTGGGCTACATAGTGAGTTCAGGTTCAGCCTGGGCTACAGAGCAAGACCCTGTCGCAAAACAACAAAATAAAACCAAACAAAGAATAATACAGTTTCTGAAAACTCTGCAAAAGTAAAAACAGACAGGGTCCATTGGGATCTCTGTGGCCACCCTTCAGCCAGTGTATGGTCAACTATGATAAAGTCTGACATGGAAAATCTGCTCAGTGGACTAAAGTATGCAATAGTGTTACTGCGCATGTCTCCACTACTGCCATATTTTTCTACATATTCATTGACATATTGGCCATTGTTCACAGCCTATCCATTGAGTCTGGAGGTTGACATCTTTCTTATTAATGGCTAAAGGATTCCCTCTTGGGGAAATTATCCTATGGTAGCATATAATGGTGTATAAAGGACAAATTATCTATCTATCTGTCCGTCTGTCTGTCTATGTCACTCATGTGGTTATTTGGACTTTCACAGCTAACATTTAAAGAAACAACTTAACTGAATATTCTATGGGACTGAACTTTCTGTATCATTAAAGGAATATATATTAACTTGAGAACTCCAGAAAAGTTTGCCTCTATAAAGGAACATTATTAATTTCTTATTAGACACATTCTCATGGAATCCAATGGAATTTCCCTGTCTCTGCAGGCCAGTGGAGTCCTTGAACAATGTAACTGCTGACTCACACAGAACATAGAGTAACATTCCAACATAGAGTAAAATTCAAAACTGCTAATGTTAAGTTTCCTTAAATATTAGCTAGGAAAGTTCAAACATCCACATGAGCACACTATATATATATATATATATATATATATATATATATATATATATATATATATATGATATATATAATATATATCCTTTATATATATTATATATATCATATATATATATATATATATATCTTTTCTGATCAATCAGATGCTACTGTAGTCTAATTTCCTCACATATGACTAGATTACTATGTATAATAAACACTATATTCCAGCCAAAGGAAAAACAACACTTCAGCAGGTGTATGGGAACATTGTTGAGGATGTGGGTAGATTAGGTGGGTGATTACTTAGATTATGCTTAGGAATTACAAACTCAGTTTTTGCTACTATTCTGTTTCCTTTCCCATGAAATATACTTCACACGTGTTAGAATGAATATTACCAAAAAACTAATGATAAAATGTGTTGGTGTGTTTTGTTGGTAAGTATGTAACTTTATCAGTGTCCTTGTGCAAAACAGTGTGGGTATTCCTCAAAATTCTTGGGTACATATATCCCCGGGAAATGAAATAAACGTGTGGCAAGGCATTTGCATTGCCACTTTTCCTGAGGCATAATCACAAAAGGTAAGATATGGTGCCACTTAAGTGTCTACCTCTGAATGAATGGAGAGAGAAAATGCATCATCTCGAAAACACAAGCAATGACAGTGAATTTGATATTTAAATGGATACTTAAATCCTGTTTTTTGTCATAACATGGACGAACCTGGAGGGCATTATGTTATGTAAGATAAGGCAACTGGAAGAAGACAAACCCCGCATGGCCTGGCTCATATGTAAAATCTGTAAAAGTTGAACTCGTAATAGGTCAAGAACATTGTCCAGTGTTTGCCTTTGTGCTGTGTTAAAGCCCCTGGTTTTACACACACACACACACACACACACACACACACACACACACACACACACACACACAAGCTAATACTGCAGCTTTAGAGAGTATAATGGTAGTTACCAGGGGCTGGTGTAACGGTGGTTGAGAAGACTGTAGTCCAAAATGCATAAATTAAACAACATAGAAGGCTTGATTTCAAAAGCTTTACTGTACTGCATGGCTACTATAGTGAATAGTAGTGCGTTGTGTACTTGACATTTCTAAAAACTGTAAAATTTCTTGATACAAAAATGAGGAATATGTGAAACAATAGACATTTTGAATTGATCTATTTACAACGCATATGTGTTTCAAAAGCATCATCTTAGAAAGTTTAAATACATAGTTTTACTTATCAGTAATACTTCAAACATTCAGCTCTTTTCCAGCCCTTGTGTGCTTCCAGAGAACAACAAAAGTCATACAAAGTTGAAGAAAACACAGAATCTAGGAGGGTCGTACAAAGTTCAGTGATTACATCTTTGACAAATTCTGTACATTAACCAGGATATGTTCCAAAAACTGCACCAGAGCGTGATGATTAAGCACAGCTACCTAGCATGTACAGTTATTTATCTTAAGGAAGCACAATAGAAGGACAGTAGATGATACGCAGTTTCAGGAACAGCGAGAGTACATTCCTTGCTCGGCACTCTCAGAGCTTTCCTCAACAAGACTCACTGTGCCCCTTCACCAAACTGGGCTCTCCTGCCATGTTTTGACACTTTTTAAATAATATTCTATTTTAAAATGTCAGAATTAATTACAAAATATATGAATCCAAAGCACTGTAGGCATAAATATGAAAAACTGTCATGGTATGTATATTGTAGCAGCTACATAGGAGTTGAAAAGCCCTATCCCATTAAAATAATTTTCAGAAAGAAATAAAATTACTACTTTTGAAAATGTAAAAGTGAGGCCATGTTTTAGCTCCTTTAATGAGATGCACAAGAATAATGAATCAGATGAGTTATATCCCTATGTGTAGAGACATGAATGACTCAGTGAAAAAATATTTCTAGGGAAATGAATAAAGGAACAACAGTGAGCAATAAAAAAGTAGATGATTGCTAAGATGGATAGCAAGTTTTCAGGGCTTACCCATGGGTCTTTAAAAAGATGCTGAGTATATGGAGATAGCTGTAATCAGAACGTGCTGGGGTGCTTGAGATATACGCACACTCAGCCAGAGTTTGGTATTTCTTTTGTTATTAATGGTATACTGAAGTGGAGATTAGCTTCTTTAGAGGTTGATATGTTTTGGTTAAAAGAACATCAGAGGTGATTCAGGTCATATCTAAGTCTGCTGAAAATGGAAACTCAGAAGACACCGACCCCCGAGGGAATCCTAACTCACAGAGGGGAGCTGGGACAGGCAGCGGGAACTAGGATAGAAGACACTTGAAAAATCTGACCCACTTTCTTACCCTACCTGGATTGGTTCAACATACTATCTGGTCTCTCAGGAAGCTTGTGCCAACTCTAGAGAGAGACATGGACCTCACTCTTGACTTCCTAGGTGTGGCCATTTTTTTTCCTACTGGCAAAAGCTAGCACACACTTGTCAAAGCTGGGTTTTAGCTTTGATTGTTTCTTCTCTTTGCGGAAACATTGGGCAGAATTTATTGGAATCTAAATAAATGTAAATATCTGGATTTTCATTTCATTTATATAGCAATAAGAAAGCGGTTACTGCCTCTCTTCATAGTTTTCATCATACAGAGATCAGTGCTGTCAGTTCTGTGTTTTGTGTGCTTCCAGCACCTCTTCCTGTCACCCTAATTACAGGAAGTGGTCAGGAGATTGTTTACCCCAGAACAGCATTATCAATAAAGCAACAATATAGTGTCTCCTCCAAACCAAGGTTATTGTGAAAGTGTAAGGGCTTCTCACAGTTTTGGGAAACAGCAGAAGAAAACGCGATGACTTCAACAAAGAGAAAGAGTCACCCGTTTGTAGCATGTGATGTTCATCCCAGAGCCTTCTCAGTGAACTCCAACTTCCTGCCTATGTCCTATTAAGGTTTTTCTTTGTTTTTCTTTTAGTCTGGAGCCAATTTATCAATCAATGTGTACATAATTGCACTCCCTACTTTCCCAGACTTGGGAAAACAAAGCTAATTCTTTCATTTATTCAAATTTTACTTTTGCTGGGTAGGGGGTAGGCATCACTTTTAATTCTTTTTTTGTGATATGTTTTTCTTTTCTTTTTTTTGTTACCAGGGATTGAACCCAGGGTCTTGAGGGTGCCAGGCAACTACTCCACCATGGAGCTACATCTTCAGCTCAACCCTTCAGTCTTTATCCAAAACAAAAAACAAAAAACAAAACAAACAAACAAACAAACAAACAAAAAACACCTTGGGAACACTTAACAGGTTTCATTTTAGATCATAATGATTGCTCATCTACTCTATGAAGTATTTTGTGACATTTTCCTCAATAAAATTTACCATATATAACTTTCTTACAGCCACGAAATTGAAGGGACAGCAAAGTTTATACAAATGCCCAGGTCCTTGCACCACTGCTCATTACTCACAGGTCTGCGTGTCTTTTGCTCATTACTTGCCTGAATGGTAATGGCAAAGAATTGAGGGTGAATTTCTCTTTTTTATGTCTCAGTTTTATTGTAGGTGAATTAATGCCCTCAGCAAGTATAAACATTTGAAATTTTGAGACATTTTCAATGTATTTTTAAGAGTCTTAAATAATTTTGAATGATTAACCAACTGTATCAATCAGTTTTTATGGTCATGAGGTAGTAAGTTTTGTGATTTTTTTTTTTAGGCACACGGTCATACATGTCTTCAGTAGTGCCCCTCCAAAGTATGTCTCTAGATAAAAAGTCATGTGCTAATTTTTTTTTTTTTTAGATAGGGTCTCGCTCTGTATCCCAGATTGGTCCTGAGCTCACTATGTAGCCCAGGCTGGCCTTGAACTCATGACAATCTTCCTTCCTCAGACTCCAGAGTGCTGGGATTACAGGCCTGTGCCACTACTCCCAACTTTATGTAGTGCTAGGGAATTGAACTCAGAGTCGTGCTCTTGCTAGGGAAGCATTTTAAGCACTGTGCCATTCCTCCAGCCCCCATTAATTTCTTAAGGTTGTCCACTCACAGTAACTTGTCTCAACTAATGAATTAATTTCTTTGTTTTCTTTTGTAGTACTGGAAATCAAACTTGGGGCCTTCACACTGAGCTACACCCCCAGTTCATTTTTCAGTTTTTTTTTTTTTTTTTTTTTGAGACAGGGTCTCATCAGCAACAGTGATTTGTAAGGTGACACAGAGTGCATATTATGCCATGTAAGAATGTGATCTAACAAGGTACCTCAGAGAATAATTAGCCTACTGTATCAACCAAATTTTATTGTCCCCATTTCTCCCTTGTCCCTGTACCTTCACCCTAATCCTCTTTGGGGCTTCTAGAGTGAGGGCTGTACATAAGAACTGTTCAGAGGCAATGAAATCTAACCCCTGATATGGACAAAGTACTTGTCAAAACACAGTTAAGGCATTAATAGTGGCTTTGTACATAATTTAAGAATCTCTGACTTTTTATGTGTGATGTGTGGCCAACTGTACTAGTTGCATAACAGGACAGTTGTTCAAAATGAATCACAAGCAGTTAGTTGTCTTAGGCTAAATATATTGAATCTAAGATGCACCAAAAAAGTTTAAAAGGTATTTAAGAAAGTCTGAGTAAAGCTCCTATGTTATTCCCAACAGCTCATGTACCATACTACCCTGTTCACTTAAATCTCATGTTAAATTTATTCGCTTTCATCATGGGTTACTGAAGACGGTGGCTGATGTTGTAGCCCGCTTCCAGTTTGGTCACTAATTTTACTCGCTTTCTGGTATTCCTGTCTTGTTTAATGCGTTATTACACCAAGTAAAAGCTGCCTTATGTTAACACTGAAGTTAATTTGAGGTAACAATGCAAAATTTTTGAGGCCAGATATCTTATGTGTTGTTGATTATACAATAGGACATTAAATCATTGCTTCTTTAACTTTTTATATGTATTTTCCTTTATTTATTCTTATATAATTGCAATGTAATTATTATAACTGTTTTAATGTCTTTGTCTATTAAAGCCAATGAGGCCCTCTCACAAGGAGTTCCGAATGCTTATTTCTTGTCATTGTATAACTTTTTTTTTTGTATTTGAGAATTTTTTATTTACTGTTGCAGGAAACTGGTCATTTTTGATAATATACTATAGCATCTATGAATCTTGATTCTGATTCTGACTCTTTGAGGATTATTTCATTGTTGTTTGCTTCTTTATTTGAATAAGCCTTGGTTAACTTATTTCAGAGAAGCCTGTTGCCTCACTGTTTGATGTCTTCGCTTTACCCCTCTGAGGGCTTACCTGAGTTCAAGTTCAAGAATGTTGGCTTTACTACTTTTCTTGAGGTTCTCTGCCTCTTTCCTTGAGCTCTGTCATGCTGTCTGGCTCACCTGGTCTCACCCAGTTCATAATTTTAGTTAGTTGCTCTTTGCTTATTGTTCAGAGTATGCCCTGGGACACAAAACACTCCACAGCCTGGCCTAACCAACGAAGATGACTGCTGATGCCACCCACCATTGACTTTCACTCTGACTTCAAGGAAGACTTTTGTTCCCCTAGTGCTTATATTATCTGGGAGAGATTTGGAGCTGCCTTTTCTTTTGGAATGACTGTCTTCTAGAAACACTCTGAACAACCTCTCTGGGGTTTTGTGTGTGTGTGTGTGTGTGTGTGTGTGTGTGTGTGTGTGTGTGTGTGTATGGGGGGTGGTGATTGCCTCTGACCTTAGCTTGCCTTTCTCTATGTGGAATTTTTTTTCCCCTATTAAGGATTTTAAACATAACTTACTAACAACTCTGTATTCTAGGCTTGTCTTACCTTGCCTACTTACAGTCTCTATCCCAAGCTTGTCCAACAGCTTGCAAAACCGTGGTAGGCTGGAGTACTGATGGACCAAGATCCTCTGACTAAACTTATAAGAATTATTGCAGCAAGGATCAAGAAAATGATTGGCTCCTTAGAAGGGATTTATGGGCAATACTGAATGAAGAAAACTGAGTTAATTTAGTCGGTATAAATTGACTGACAAGTATTGATACCCTTTATCCACAAATAGATCACTGGACAACAAATGACTGGGGGATTCATGAATCCCCACAGTCTTCGAGTTCTTTCTAGGGGACAAGTGAAAATAAACAACATATGACAAAGGCAATGTATACCGTGAATACTGCCTCAGGTGCATATTCTGTGTCCTGGAGTTGCTCTTGGGTATCACTTCTGGAAATGAGATGCACTGTTGAGCAGACAACTTATATTTGTACACCAGTCCTACCAGGGACCCATCAGGATGTACAAACTGTTCTGGGTTAGATCCTCTATGAGAAATTTGGCATTGCATGTAGAAGTCAGTCCTCAGAAAACATGTTAAGGGTTGGAACAACAGTGCAGCACTTGGCCAACAAGTGCAAGGTCTTGAGTTTGATTTCCCAATACCACATGAGCTAGGCATGATGATGCATGCCTGCAATCCCAGAACTTTGGAGGCTGAGGCAGGAGGATTACTGTGCATCCTAGGCCAGCCTGGGCTGCATAGTGAGTGAAGAACCAGGCTGAACTACAGAGTGAGACCCTGTTTCAAAAAAAAAAAAACAAAGAAAAGAAAAGTTAAGACCTCTATTTCTGACCATGACAGTTATTTCTTCCTTCGTTGCCACAGTCTTAGATAGCTAGTAGGTCTCACCTTGCTTGAGACAGCTGCTGTAGGCTTCCAACACTACTTTCCTGTTAACCTAACTACGGGACAGGTGGTCAGGCTTTTGTTTAGTGTGGAATAGTTTTGTCAATAGAGCAACAAAATAATATCAGGCCCAAACCAAGGTCATTGTGAAAGTAAAAAGGGGTGTTATTAACACTTACGAAAAAAGAGCAGAAATAAACTGTGATGACCTCAAGCAAAGAAAAAATTGGCACCCTATTTTATCATGCAGTGGTTTCCCAGTTTCTTCAGAAGAAACCCCAGTTTTCTACTTGTGGTTGTAATGTTTGCTTCTGTTTCAGGCAAATGTATCCATCTCTGTACATAATTGCACTCCAGACTTGCACATAGTGAGGCAATCTCAACAAACTTTTCATTTATCTGAGCCTTCACTTTTGCCTGAAAGGGCCCTCTTCCTACCTTCTTTAAAAATAACACCCAGGGTGAATCAGGTTTCATTTTCTGTCTTACTGTGTGCTTTATCTACTCTGTGATGTATTTTTGTAATCTTTTCTTATTACAATTAACTATATGCTTTTTTGCCACTGCAATAAAGGGAGAACAGGAATATACCAATGAGTAAACTCACATCCTTGTAGTCATAGTTCAACTTTTTTTTTTTTTTTTTTTTTTTTTTGAGGTAGGGTACTTGCTCTATAGTCCAGCCTAATCCTGAACTCTCCATGTAGCATAAGCTAAACTTGCATATACTACAATCCTCCTGCTCTGGCCAGAGCACTGGGATTCCAGGAGTGTACCACAATGTCCAGCTATTATGCGATGTTGGGAATCCAACTCAAGGCGTAGCCACTGTGTTATTTCTCCAGCTGCATGGTCCATGTTTCTTTATATGTTTTTCTTATTGATTCTGTCAACTGTAATGTAAAGGAATAGATATGAAATTTACAACTTGACCTTTTTATCTCTCGATTTTATTATATGTATGTTGATTCTCTGTAAATATAAACGTTTAAAAATGTTGAAGGCAATCTCATCATATATCTAAAGAGTTCTAAATGTTTTTCATGCTCAAAAACTTCAACTGAACATTATGGCCATCTTCTAGGCAGTTTCTGACATGATTTATACATGATTTATGTATATCTTTTTGTTTTGTTTTGTTTCTGACACAGATTCTCACTCTATAGGCCAGACTATTTCTTTCAAGAGACATGGCTGTTTTTCCTAGATTTGATTTAGGATGAAGCACTGCCCCTGGCGCTGAGAAATGAAAACAATGGCTGTCTTAAACATTGAGACTTTTTTTAACATTTGTTAACTGGAAGAAGCATAACAATTTGAACCAATTCATAGAAAACTTAAATCTCCATGCAAAACTCGTAGGAAGTAAGATAACATCTTTGATGATCAGAGCTTTCCAGTTATAAAATTTGCAGTTAACTTACATCTTCACTTTTCAACATGATCTAAGAGAGCTAATGAACTAATCAATGTCACATGAGTTTGAAATGCTAGAATTCATATTAGTCATGAACATAGAGAGGGTAGGTTCTATGGGTTTCTGGATTCATTAGGCCACTATTTTATTTATGGGCAGACCTTAGAATAAGAGATAGAATAAGTGATAACTATATCTGTTGGCTAAACCATAATCTATAAATCTATAAATACTACTTTTGGGCTGCTAATTATTTAGTATTATAATCTGAAGGTTATACTTCGAAGTATTGTGAGTTTAATGATAGTAATGTTATGAGTTTGGAATAAACTTAAGTTAAACCAAAATTAAATTATGTATTAGAGAAAGCTACTGACTTTTACTAGTTTCAGATCTTGTTAATATAAAGAAATTCACTTCATTTTTCCCATTAGAGCTTGATGAGTTCTACTTAGGCACCGATTGTAACAGAGGACGAACATGAGCACGGCTATCGGGAAAGTAGAAATAATACTAAGCGAACATTGGTAAGAATGGTAGGAGATAGTGAGAAGACAGCCTAAGGAAGACAATCTGCAATAGCTATTTCAAGGAGAGTAACGTTACATTATATATGGATGACATGGGGATAGCACTTACATATTATCTATAAATTAATGTCAATGAACTGTCAATGTAAATTCTGCAATATTTTCACTTACTTCATACAAGACTTTCATATTTTAAGGTTAATTTTTTACTCATGGAAGAGGTTAACATTTGCACTGTAAATTATTCCTCCCAAATTTGAACTCTTTACTCAAACATCTAGCACCTTCTACTCTGGCTGAAGACATGTCTTAACTACATTGAGACCTATGTGTTTATTCTTAATAAGGAACCTGCATTCCTTTTGTATATGGAAATCAAATCATTTATTCTTTCATTTGGAATAGCTGCTGTGAATTATTCTCACATTGGCTGAGTAACAACCAAGATGTTTACATTTGCTCCAGACCTGTTTGCTTCCTTTTGAAGATACCACCGCAAAAGTACAGTGGACTTCCAGTAGGGGGCATCCTAAAGCAAAGTTTCACTTTCTGACGTCCCTGGGATATTTGATTGGCTTTGCTTCCTCTGTTCTGTGGTTTTTCTTACTAGTGTGTTTGGTTCTGTTAACTATAGTTCACAAAATCGAATAATATTTAATTCTAAATTATGTTATTTTTTCTGCAGTTTGACCATTTGCTTTTTGGTCATCTCAAACCTAATCTGTTCATTAATCACTATGTTCAGTACATAGGGCCTCTTTCTTGAAATTCAAACACTAAAACTACTGCATCAAATCCAGAAGGTGTTGGTTAATAGATTTTTCTATGCTAGTAGTTGTCCCCAATACATGCTATAATATTCTACACAGCAATCCTCTGGTGGTTTCATTATAAAACAAAAGAGACATTGATCAATTCGCCAGAAGCCAGATCTGACAAAAGCTGCCTAAATAACTATTAATTATTTAAATTACATGAGCAGGGAGTATATGTTCAGTATTTGTTTTGTAAATATCATCCTCCAGAAAATTTTAAAAGAAATTGCAGCATTGATCCATACCATTGTTCAATGATTCATTCACAAACTTACTGAATGTTTTCTGTAATGATTCAATTTCACTGAAGCCCTGAGAATGGAAAGAGAATAAGAACAATGAGCCATTTTTTAGTTCATAATGAAAATACATTTAATGTATTCTTAAAATCTTAAAAAGAGTCACAAGGGCTGTCAAACAAAAAAGAAAAAATAATTATGCTGAAATTAAACATGAATTATGGGAATTCATGCACAGTTGGTTAATCTTTCTTTTGATTATACAATTGAGCATAATTTCTCTTGTTGTACATAATATTTGCATAGAAACCTAAAATATTTACATAAATTGCTAATTCATAGTGATTTTATATATTTAAATATAGTATTACCAGAGTAGTATTACCAGTTTTTGAAAACATAAAGTGGTTAGTTATCTCTTGAGGTATATATCGGTCATTTAAAAACTCCAAAAAATATTAATTAACTTGACATTAAAATGATTGAAAATTTTATAGCAAAATTGGATTTTCATAGTGCTAATGAAATTATTTTGAGCAAAATAGTATGTTAACAGACTACACAATTTTTACAAATTCAGCATAGCTTCTACAGTGAGCTATAATAAAGATATTCTATTATAAATACTGATAAAAATTCTATAACAATTTTTATCAAAAACAATACAAAAAGCTAAAAGTGAGACTCTATGACCAAGCCGTGCTCATTTCAGGATGTCTCAATCAGGAAAATTATTCAATAATTTATAAGTAGAAGAGTAAAATAATAAAATCAACATAGAGCAAATAATATTTGGTAAAGTTCACTTTACTTCTAGCTTAAATTAAATTCCACCAGAAAGAAGGAACAGCTTCAATGTGAAAAAGTTAAACTACAAATAACCCATGGATTTAGAAAATTAATGAAACGCTGAAAATTATTGTGGGAAATTACTTTCACTTGAGTCACTTTTCTTCCATATTCATATTTTCCTTTCCCGCTTCGTTTAACACCAACATTGTGATATCTTCGCACTGTTTCTAGCTTCTATTTTTTTTTTTTTCTCTGTAGCCTAGGCTGCTCCCGAACTCACTATGTCGCTCAGGCTCACCTTGGACTCGGCAGTCTTCCTGCCTCTGCTTCCCAAGTGCTGGCATTACAGGCGTGTGCCATCATGCCCAGCTTTATTTCTAGCTTCTTTTGGGCGAAAGCCTGGTGGATTTTGTGGCTCCTACTTGTCACATATTGTTGTTTTTAAAAACGCTATAGGTGTAATATAATTTTCAAGTTTCTTCTGTATCGGAGTATGATTTAGCAATGAAAGAGATTGAGAGATGAACTCAATGTAAATGTTGAACACGTGGCAGCTGCTGTCTCCTCTTTGATTCAGGAGGAGCTATCATTCTAAGAAGGGTGTGTGATGTCATCTGCTTTCTTCCGCTTCTGTTTATGTGATAAACAGTGGCATGCTGATGAGTTATCTGTTTTGTCTAGTAAATCATCGGCCCTAGCCTCTTGGAAGGAGTCCGGGGCTCAAACCGGAAATGCAAGCTACTTGTGTTCGTTAGTTGGAAACTGTTGCCATGGCCCACGTTGGCACCATCAGTGACAGATACTAGGGATTTGAGAACCAAAGTTTTTAATAACAAAAATGATTCCACAGATGCTGAGAGAAACTATGATTGGTAACTTTGTCAATTATAATTTTAGAACATAATGTAAAAGGAATTTTTTAAATATTCAAGTCATTGAACCTCCTAAATGATGAATTAGTACAGTACCTCTTACAAAGATATGGGTTACCTTTCGGGGGATCTTGGTTAAGAACTTGGGCTTTTTAGAAGGGGCACTCTGGGCAATGTTCCTGAAAGCCATGACCTATGCATGACTATGCAAATTCCCACACGTGGCTGTGGGTTATATCACAACAAAGATCAATAAAAATGTGAACTATTTCAAAGATATCAAAATTTTGAGACTTAATTGAATCTGCTATTTAAAAGATGTGAGGTGAGTGAAATGACTATTATAATTGCTTTATTCAAAACATACTGGTGTGATTAAGACATCAGTATTTTGAGCAAGTATTTGGTACTTCTGCTATATTAACGTTATTATTAGTGATGTGATTAGCCTCATTAGATGAAGGTAAGCTTTGACAGGAGCAAGAGAATTAGAGGTGCATCTCATTGCATCTTTCAACAGGAAATGAAAAGTTAGTGAGGCTAGTCTCTGAAGGAAGACCCTCCGATGTGAGCAGTGAAAAAGGAGTGACATTAGGTTAGAAGACACTTGAAAAATTCCACCCTCGTTAGTATTCTGCTGGCCTAGCCTGAGATTCTATATTAGCCCCTCAAGTAGGCTGTGTCCTCTTCAGGCAGAATTATGAAGCTAACCTATGACTCACTGGTTACGAGCATTTTTCCTAGAGACCTTTATGGATCGAGACCTTAGTTTGTAAGTGTCTGTCTCTTAATTTGACTTAGGAAGCTGAATAAACACAGTTTTTATAAACTCTGTCAGGGTCTCCATCGCACACATTCCACTGTTATGTCACATGAATTTCTCCATGTGCTTCCAACACTTTTTTCCTGTCAACATAACTACAGGGGGAAGACAACTAGTTGGTAACCCTGAAACAGCTTTATCAATAGCCAACAAAATAACGTCTGGTCCGAACCAAGGTCATTGTGAAAGTGGAAGAGGGATGTTTATAACATTGTGGTGAAATAGCAGGAATGTACCACGGGGTTCTTAGGAAAAGAGGAAAGGCTCACCCACGTGTGATGTGCACTGTGCTCCGAATTTGCTTAGAACAAAACCCAAGCGCTTACATTTGTCCTGAAAAATGTGTCTTTGTTTCTAACAAACTTATCTACAGATATATGTCTATAATTTTATTTTATATTTCGCTGAAGTTTGGCAATCTTGCCAAACTTCTTCCAAACACTATAGTTATAAATATATTTTTCATCCACCTTAGTAGATCATGATGGAATAAAACTATAAATCAACAGCAATAGGAGCCGCAGAAATGCTGCGGACAAATGGAAATTGAATAGTATTTTTACATGAGCAGTGGGTAACAAAAGAGATTGGAAGAAATTTAAAAATTTCTAGAAATGACTGAACATAAATTCACAACATACACAAACCAGTGGCATGTAGTGAAAAATTATTATAAATGGGACATTTATACCAATAATTGTCAATATTAGGAAAACAAATAATCTAATAACATGTATCAAGGTCTTAAACAAGAATGAACTGAACCAAAATCAATAGAAGAAAACAAATAATAAGGGTCAGAAAAGAAATAATTGAAATGGAGAATAAAAGAATACAAATCATTGATAAAACAAAGAGTTCTTTGAAAAGATAAGATTGGCAATCCTTTGGCCAAACTAATCAAAAGAAAGAAAGCAACTAGACACAAAAAAGGCAGGTTACAGTTGAAACCACTGAAATCCTAAGCCTCATGAGGGAACTGAGAAAAATTTTATGCCAAGAAGTTGAAAAATCTGGAAAAAAATGATGAATTTTTAGATACATGTGACCTGCTAAGACTACCAAAAGGATATAGAAAATCCAAGTAGATCAATGACAAGTGATCAGCTAGAAGCAATAATAATAATAATAGTAATAATAAATAATATAACTCAACAGAAACACCATAAAGCACAATACTGGATGGATTCACTAATTTTTTTGCCAGACTTTTAAAGAACTGATGCTAATGATTTTCAAAATATTGCATAAAACAAAAGGAAGGAAAATTTTTGAACTCATTAAATGGAAATACACTGCATAAGTAGAATCAAGGATAAGAATCACATGATTGCCTCAGTAGATGAGAAGGAGTCTGATAAATTTCAACATGATTTCAAGATAAAAATGCAGAACGAACTACAGATACTATAGATGTATCAATGGAACATACCTCAGCATATTAAAGAATACCTATGACACACTCATCAACAATAACTTGATAAGAGAAAACTAGAAGCATTTTTCTAAAATCAGTCATGAGAAAAGATTAACAGCTGACAGAGAATCAATATATAGAGTATATTTTTTAAAAACTAAAAAAATTAACCTCTAAAGACAGGTAATCCAGTCAGCAAGTGGACAAGTGATTTAAACGAACACTTCCCAAAACCAGTGCAAAAGACCTATAAATACATGAATGTAGGCAAATATCGTTAGCTATCAGGGAAATGCGAGTTAAAGCTACCTTAATATTCCATCAAAATGGCTGTTTTTAAGAAAACAATAATGCAGTGAATGAAGAGAGAAAGTAATTCTTATACATTGAAACAATACGGAGATTCCTCCAAAAATAATAAAATAAAATAAAATAAAATAAAAGACTACCATATGGTCAAGCTATACCGTTTTTGGAGATACACCCAAATGAGTAGTCTGAGCCACTTTCTTTTCTTTTTGCCGGCACACTGCCAGCTACCCACAACTGAAGAAGGGAGATTCGTTATAACTCACAGTTTCAGAAGTCTCAGGCTACTCATGTTCACTTGCTACTGGTGAAGGGACCGGCATGGGGGAAAGCAGCTCACAGAACGGCAAAAGAAGGAGCAGAGAGGAGCCAGGCTCAGCATACAGGCAGCGATCTATCTCTCACCCAGGCCCCGACCCAAACAGCACTTCAAATGTACGAGGACTTAACCCACTGGAGAACACGGAGCAGCATGAGCTGCCCACCTTCCAAGCACATGAGAATTTTGAGGGGAAGTTTAGACTTACATCAAAACAGGGGTTGAATTTAACGTGCAGTAGAAATATCTGCAATTTCATATTTACTGTAGCATCACTCATGGTAGCCGAGTTGTGGAGTCAGCCTATACACCTCTCAACAGATAAAAGAAGAAAACGTGGACTATATACATAACGAAGTATCATTCAGACATAAAGTATGATGAAAATCTGTCATTTGCAGGAAAATCGATGCAACTGAAGATCAAGTTAACTGAAGTAAGATAAATAACTATTGCTTATAGTTTCTCATTTGTAGGATTGAAATGAATAAGCACTTTTCAAAAGAAGTGTAAATAGCCAATAAGTGAATAAAAATCATGCTCAACATCTCTGACCAATAGAGACATACAGATCAAAACAACTCCGAGATTCCATCTTATTCCAAAAGTTCTATCATCATCAAAAACGCACGACGCATATGTAACTGCTGAGGATGTGGGGGAAACAGAACCCTTCTACATTGTTGGTGAGATTGTATACTAGTGCAATCACTATGGAGACTCCTCAGAAAACTGAAAATAGAAATCCAATTTGATTCAGCTACCGCACTACTGGGTATCTTTCTGAAAGAGTTAAAAACATAGTATTACAATGATACATGCATACTCACGTTTAGAGTAGCATAACTCCTAGAAGCAACCTATATCTTCACCAGTGAAATAATGGGTAAGAAAAATGTCATATTTATACACAATGGAGTATTACTATAGCATAAAGATAAATTTGAATCATTTATAGGAAAGTGGATGCACTTTGAGACCATAAAGCTTAGCAAAATAAATGAGACACAAAATACTAAGTCCTGCATGGTTTCATTATGTAAGAACCCCAAAGTACAAATGATTTAAGAGCAGAGATAAGAAGGAGATCTAATGAAGGGAGGGAAGAAACGAGGAAGAAAAAAGAAAGTAAAAAGAAGATCAAAACATGATTTGTGTACATACCAGTCCCCCAAGCTGTATGTAATTAATCTTTATAGCAAACATACTCAAATAAAATTGATTTAAACATGACATGAAAGTGGAAGGGGCCAAAGGGAGGAAGCAGTGGTCATAGGAGAAGGAGCTTGGAACACAGAGAGGTAACGGAAAGAATACATGAAGCCGAAGTGTAGTATATGCACATAGGGACATTTCATAATGAAACCATTATTTTTTTTTTTTACCATGGTGGGAACAATAGTAGTGTCTACTGCATTATTTTACATTCCTATCAATAATACACAAAGGATCCAGTTTTTTTTTACATTCTTGACAATGTTAAATTCTTTTCTTTTGATAATTGTCGTTATAATGAATGTAAGGTGGTATTGTGGTTTGTGATTTGTACTTTTCATATTATGCTGAGTAGCATTCCGCATGCTTGTCATTTGTATATCTTCTTTGAAGAATTGTTTATTGAACTTCTTCACTCTTCGCCTTTTTAGTAAGATTGCTGTTGTTGATTTGTAGAGGTTTCTTGTACATTCTGAATGTTAGTTTATTTGATTTTTGATTGTCTTCATGCATGTTGCCTCCTTTGTTAGCAGAAGTTTTTAAGCTTGAGGCGGCACCATTTGTCTACTTTTCTTTTGTTTTCCTGTGTATTGGGTATTACAGCTGTGAAATTATTGTGAAACCAAATTCCCTAAAGCTTTTCTCGTGTTTTGTTCCTGATATTTTATGTTTTGGGGTTTTTAGGCATTTTTGAGTGAATTTTTATATATGTGTCTATTTTGAAAAAAGTGCGAAATCAAAAAAAATCAGTAAACCAAATGAAACAAATACATTAGTAATAAATCATTCTGGTGTGAAAACTACTGTACACCACTAGGCTGTAAATTAGAAACAGAACTTTGTCAACCAATGTGTCCATCTTGTGCCAAAAATGACACTTAGCTTCTTTCAAATGTAACAGCTATACTCAATTTTATAGAAATAATCTCACCGCATGTTTGCAAAGCATTATTATGCAAATACAAATAACTAGAAACTCTGGTTTATTCTTGTGTAGTTTACAACATGGTGCATTTTAAACATCTTTGTTCTATGTGCACAATCTACTTCTAATTTATCTGTTGATGAACCTTGGCATTGACCTGTATAGGGTTTTGGAGGCTGGATTTTGCTGGGCGTATGGTTTTCTGCTTTACCAGGCTTCACTGTCCTCTCTATATCTTATATGTGATTTGTCATTTGGAATCCAGAGACTTGGAAATAGGCAGGCTCAATTGTCTAGGCAAGAATATATGTGTGAGGCTTTCTTTCATCAGAGAGGGTGGAACTGTCACTGTGTGGAGAAAACATTAGGATCAAAGCACAGATTGTGAACTCACTGCAGATTGCAAAACACTTATTACTTTGCTGGAAATTTTTATACGGGATAATTATTCTTACATACTGCATAGTGATCTAACAAGATGTCTTACTGAGAAGTAAATTGCTGATTTTTTAAAAACTACCTTTTCAAGACAACGAATAAGAATACTGTTATATGAAGTATACAACTGACTAAAAATAGTATAGCAGTGTAGATTGAGGACTTCAGATATTGCTATTATTCATTCTTTTCAAGTTATCAATTTTTGTTTTTTTAAAGCTCCTTCCACTGCTCTTGAGTCTGGAAATCATTGAAAGCCTCTAGTTTTTTTGTATAGTCCAGCTTCACTTTCAACACTATAACAGATTTGCAAGTGTCAAAGAGTCTTCATTCTTTTTACTATTTGATTTGCTTTTCACTATGTGGTTTACTTTTAATGAAAATGATACACCGATGCCACACTCTCATGGTCTTCTGAAGACATTTTAACCTGCTTTTGCCCTCCTTAGGGGCTTCTGATTGTGCTTGCCATTATCAGTGAGGGGGCTCATAGTAGAATTAGAATTCGGTAGAACTTGATGAAGGTGGGCGGAGACAGAGCAAGAGAAAGTTTCACTCAGCATGCTGCTCGTACAAACCTCTACTATTTTCTTTAAATAAACACACCAGAGACTGTTGCAGGTATTTATTAATTTATATTTATTTATTTATTTATTTATTTACAGACAAGGTCTGTCTCTGTAGCCTGAAGCTTTTGTTAAATTTTCCAATTATTGGGAAAATTAATTTGGACAGCTATAGGCACAGCTTTCTCACAATATATCCTTTTGTAAGAGGGAAGTTTTATTCTGTTAGTTCTGCTTACACCACTATAAGATTTATTTTTAAATATTGATTTTGTATCTGACTGTGTAACTAAATTTACTTATTAATCACAATGACTTTTTTGAAGGTTGTTCGGAATTTTTTTCTGGGCATGATTCTGTCATTTATAAATATAATATGTTATAGGATTATATCACCTACATTATTTGAAATGTGTGATGTTACTCTTTGAAGAGACTTTGTTGTTGTTGTTTGTTTCTTCTTCCTCCTCCTCCTCCTCCTCCTCCTCTTCTTCTTCTTCTTCTTCTTCCTCTTCTTCTTTTTCCCCCTAGGAGGCAGCCTGAGCCCAGACTGGCAAAGACCTGAGATCTTTTCTGACCCTTCAGAAGATCTTATTGTGAAACAGGTCTCACAAGTGATCAGTGGTAACTGAGGTGGATAGAAGGTCAGATTCACAAACAGCAAATTTTTATTTTGCACCCCATATTTATCTGTATTTCCCCAGGCCAAAGAGCCATACTGTCCCTGCTTTGTGAATGCCTTAAAACTATATTATGTTTTCTTACTAAATAAATAAATCTTGCATATTTATACTAGCCCCTTATGTTGAGAAAATGATGAATTAGGGCTAAATAAATTTTGCTTTATGCAGAAAACAGTATACAAATAACAATACAAACAAATAGAGTAGTCCTATATCCCAAGATACAGATGAATATCAAATGAAAACTAAGCAAATGTGACATAAATGAATTAAAGATTATTATTTTATGTGTTAAGTGCTATATAAATAATACGTACTGAAAATTCATAGAAAACCTTTTTGTAATGGAGGAAGGATTTGGCAGAGGCTGTTCATGACATTGCATCAAGAAACCATGAGGATGGACATCAGGATACACTAACTGAAGCTGGCCAAATAAAACTTTCTGAGACAATAAAATTGTGGCACAAATTTTAATTCAATGGGAAATTATAAAGGTGTAGGTTTGTGTAAACTCATTAAATATACATTTGAATTGGTAAATATTGCCTCAATACTTGATTAAAAATATAGGTTCACAGTTTTCAAAGCTGATTAAATATATCTTTATTTATTAGTGTAAAAATGCCCATCTGTAATCACTGTTGTAAAAGTACAAACTGAAGTTAAAAACAATAAATTCCAAGCCAAATCAGTAGATACAACTCAAAGAAATAGTTACATAACAGTAGACTTCACAAAAGAAATAAAGAACTATTATACCACACAAAACCTCACTATATCAGAAATGTCAGTTTAGTAATGGTAAAATAATTGCTAACAGGGTCTACATTTTCCATAATTTGTTCTTTAAAAATGATAATAATTAATAATTTAATTCAAATAAAAATGAAGATAGTTTTCACCAGTAGGCCTATAAAATGGAAAAAATCTGCATTCTCTAAAATAAACTTAGACTTAAGAAATTAAAGATTATTCTCCACTCAGATATAAAATAATCCCAGTTGAAAACAAGAGAATGTGAAAAGGAATGAAAAATAGCTGTGTGAAGTCCTAGAGACTAATTTTAAATATTATGTTTATACTTTTCCTAAATAACATGTTTTGTTATGTCCAACTGCAATAAAGTCAATGTAGTTTGAGGTTTGTCTTGTTTGTTCAGATTTCTATAACAAAATATCATAGACCAGTGGTCCCCAAAATTTTTTGACACCATTAAAAGACTGCTCTCCCAAAGACCAGGGAACAAAGCCTCACCTCCTGTTAGATCAGCTGCGGCCCTAGAACATAAAAGGAGTGAGGGTTTGGATTTCTGTGTATGAATTTTGCAGGCTATGGAGAGAATTTTAAATAAATGTATGTATGCATGTATTCCATTTTCCACTACTATCAAAAAATAACTGAGGATGAGTATTTTATAAAGACAAGATGTATAGTTCAGTAATAGTTTTGAAGGCTGGAAGTTCAAGATCAAGCAGCCGTCTTAGCTCAGCCTCTGGCAAGTATAGCAAGCATGCCTTTGGCCATGTCACAGCATGGCAAATGGTTTGTGACTAGAATGTGTATGAGAGAGAGAGAGAGAGATCATATAGTGAAACAGGGAGCCCCAGAGCCAGAAGACAGGGTTTATTCTTACTCTGCACAGTGATCCACTCTCATGGGAACTAACTGAAGTCCCACAGAAATTACTTAATCCTTTCTAAAGGCAATGACTTAATCTCCTCCCACTGGACTCTAACTTTTAAAAATTCCACTATCTTTTACATCTCCACACTGAGGACCAAGTTTCCAACATGGCAACCCCTGGAGAATCAGCACATCCAAATCACAGATGTAAGTTTCTTACAGTATGTGTCTCTCAAGAAAATCCTATTCACACCCAGCACAAATTTTGTATTACTGACACAATGGCACAAATCTATACATTTAAGGAAGGATTGAAAAAAGATGACTTGATCAACTCTACATGTTAGAAGATGTTGAGCTGAAAACTAATACCTAAAAGAAGTGTTTTGTGAAAGAGGAGAGAAGGGAGAAATTGAAGAGACTTATTCCAGGAAGAAAGATACGACACAACCTCTGAAAGCCCCTTATGGTTTGTTGCTGTTTGTTGCTGCAGTATTATTTCCTGTAGTGGAGGTCAACCAGTGAGATAGGGTAGTAAAAGGGCCACTGTGAAGACACTTGACAATATGTAAAACTGCAGTGGGAAGATGTGTTTTATTTTAGAGGAGGCAGAAAAACATTATTGGCCATAAAGGTATTTAATATTGACCCGAATGGAGCAACCTCCAAGAATCTACAAATGACACTCTATTCTAATAGGAGAGTTTACAGCCAAACCAAAATAAACACACTTTGTCCTGAGCTGGTTGTAAAGTGCTTGCGATTGTTGAAAGGATTATGTCAACTTGATGGGATTAAGAACTGCCCAGTTAATCCACAGGATAGAGCTTTGCTGTGTGTGTGTGTGTGTGTGTGTGTGTGTGTGTGTGTGTGTGTGATTGACTTGCAGATGAGAGAACAACACCATGGTGTAAATGGCCTAACCAATAAAATGACGGCGTGAACCAAATAAAAAGGAAAGAAGGAAGATTATTAAAACGTCTCTTCTTCTCTTGGAAAACTCTAGCCGTTGCCACAGTCTCTAGATATGGGTTCCGTCCTGTCTTCACATTGCCAATCTCCGTCACTGATCTGCTTCAGTCTTCGGGTCTCCTCCAATCCCTTTGGACCTTGATCCATCGAATAGGCTCAAAGAGGCCGTCCTATAGCATCAGACTGGTGTTCTTCCATCTCACGTCTGAGCAGCTACTGTGCTTTCCAACTCCTGTACATGCAGGCAGCCATATTGGATTCCATCTTCAGACATATAAGCCATTTTAATAAATTACCTAATATACATTTTATTTCACACACACACACACACACAATTCCTATTAATTCTGTTCCTTCAACAACCCTAACCTATACAGTGTTTCAGAATTTTGACAACCAAAAGCCCAGTATTGTCAGTTTTTCTTCAACAATCTCATTTTTATGTGCATATTTGTGGCGTAGTGTGAAGACAGAGACTTTGTTATGTTAGTATTTATTTTCATCTTTCTCTCTGCCATCTCTTACCTGATCTGAGTTTCCACCCTGCTATTACATTTGATGGATTTGTGTTCTGTTTCTTGAATTCTTAGCATAGTCAATTAACCAGGCCTTCCTAGGGATTCAATGAGTGCTGCAATTTATTTGAGCAAAATATAAAATGCTAATAATTTAATTTATTTTAGGATTTGAAATTGAATCTTAGGCTGAAATACATATCAGATATCTGACTTACCTGAAATCTATAACTAAATATTTCTTCTCAATACAAATCTTTTTTTTTTTTTTTTTTTTTTTGCTATTTATTAGTACTCTGCAAGTCAGACAGAAAAATCTCCAGTTTCCTCCATCCCCGAAGAAGCTTCAGGTGATCAGGACAAGTGTGGACAGGTTCTCTCAACCTTTCAATTTGCCGCAGGCACGCATCCAACATTTGTACTTGATGTTCCTGGTACCTGAAGCTAAATAATTGATAAGGATTAGTTTCAAAGATTTACTACTTAAACCCATTAACAAAATTACTATGTGTATTCACCCAGATTCTCCAGAAAAACAGAATATGTGTGTCCTTGCACGTGGCAGTGTGTGTGTGTGTGTGTGTGTGTGTGTGTGTCAGTGTGCATGTATGTTAATGTGCTCCCACTAAAACGGAAGTGAAGAAGTCTTGGAAGCCAGAGAACTAGGGAAGCCAATGGTACAATTCAGACTGTGTCTGAAAATCTAAGACTCCAGGCAGAAGGACTTTTGAGTCCCTGAGAATCACAGGCCAAAAACCAGGCCCTCCAGAGCTCAAGGATAGAAGAAAATAGATTTATCTTGTGTCGTGCTATACCCAAGTGTGGCATAGTGGGAAAAATTTAAGCAGGAATGCCAAAAGATTAAGTTTATTTGCATATAAATCCCAGAAAAAGAGGGTAATATGATATGCCTCCAAGAACCAATAGGAAGAAGAAAGCTGCAAAGGAGATAGGCTTTCAGCTGGCTCCTGGAAAGCAACAGACAGGATTGAACCTGTGGGCAGGAACTTTCATTGAGGTCCAGAGCATTAGTTAGGTGGATTTTCTGAGATAAAGTGAGATTGGCTAACTTTAAGGGAAAAAGTAATTAGCATGGAAACTCATAGTAATTAGCATGGAAACCTATGAGTTGCCAGACATAAACAGAAGCAAGGTGGATGAATAATTAGAGGATGAGATCTTATCTATCTAGGACACAAAATCTCCACTGGGAGGAGGTTGTCTCAAATATGTAGGTCAGTGGTAAGAACCTAGGATGACAAGAAGATGAAGGCGGGGGCGACGTTAATCTGAATTAGAATAACAGTGTCCCTGTGGAAGAAGAGAGAGTGAATTCTCTGGGCCTCTGCAATTTTTTGTTGCTTTCCTTTCAGTCAGCCTTTCAAGGGAAAGAAAGATTGGTTAATCTCCACCCACATGAGGGAGAGTGAATTCTCCTCAGCCTACTAATTCTAATGCTATTTTTCTCTGGAAATATCATCACAGACACACCCAGAACTCATTCTTTACTAGTGACCAGGTGTCCCACAAAAGTAGTCGTCACACTGTATAATTTTCTGAAACACAGATTATTTTCTGAAATACTCGTACCGAGCTTCTCTAAAGCTTCAGCCTTTTGAAAAGTTCTTGTTTCATGGATAGACAGAACTTGGACACATCTTCAAACCCTCATTTTTTTCCTCTTTTAATTTTTACAGCCTAGTCTGTCACAAACAAGGATTGTTGGCATAGTTACTAATCCATGCTAAAGGCATTAGCCTGGATTGTGACTAAATATCAATTAACCTCCTTTATTAAAACCTCTTCTTAGAAAATGTTGTTAACCAACCAATCACAGTTTTACTCACGGCTGATTTATTGCTTTTACTTGGGCAATGATTTAAGTCTCAATAGTACAATTATTTTTACTGATGACTGACAGTATCACAGGTTGAAGAAACACCCTCGTCAGGAACTTCCAATTGCATACAAATTATAAGTACATGACCTGATGAATCACAACATCTGCTTCAGCGTCTGTGTATTTGCAAAGCAAGTTACTACTGATGTTGTCATGTGTGACTTGAAAATTAGCTGCTTGTTTTAAAAATAGTTATATCACCTGAGAAGGTTTCCAGTCTACATCTGCTCTGTGGCTTAACGTTTGGTATTTATGGAAAAATTTTAATCTCAGCATTCTTAAAAGATCAAAAGAAGGGGTACTATGAATTTCAAAGCTCTCTGTTTGGGAATGTTTTGTGTATTCTTTTTCTCTCATATTTACACACCCATGCCAGACAACATCGAAGAAAGCTGGAAGGTAATGGCGTTGGATGCAATGGCTAAACTTTGTACATTTATGGTAAGACTTCTTTATCTTTCTTTCCTTGATATTGCAATACCTTTTTGATTAAAAATGTTGGCTTTCAATTTTTTTAAATTAACGGCTTGACTCTTATCATTTTGAGAGAAACATGGTTTGTTTTTCAGAATAAAGCAATTGACTTTAAATAGACATTCCTGTATCTGTAGAATCAGAATGAAACAGGATTTTTTTCAAGAGTTTATGTATAAATGTAAAGACTCCGTCTATTGTGTTGTGCATGAAATAAATGGTACTTTTCAAAAGAAAATCTTCGAGGTTGAATCTGTTAAATTGACATTTATTTACATTATCAAGGACAATCTAGTCCCATAATTATCCTGTAGTATACCAATATACCTTATTGGTATTTATATAGATCTGATACTTTGGTATTTCAATTGCTTCTTTTGTCTGTCTTCAATTTAAATTGTTGTATATCTAGCTTGAATATGTGGAGTATAGTAAGCTCATGGGAAGAGATCCCTCCTCTGCAGTGAAAAAGTAACATCTTTGAACTCTTAGAATGTAAGGGCTTTCATTAACACTTAACTCTAGCCATTCCACGCTATTTTCTTATAATTTTTGTTAACTTAGGTAAGAGGACAAAATATTCAGAAGAGCACACATGAATAAAAAAATAAAAACAAAACAAAACAAAACAAAACAAAAAAACCCCAAAAAACCCTCTAGAATTCGAGCCAAGGACTATTTCAAAATGTGCACCCTTTCTGCCAAACCAGACAGCACTCAGACAAATTCTTGGATGAAAGAAACAACTGAAGTTGAAAGTCCAAGGCAAAAGAAAAAAAAGCAACAGATGACCATATAGAGAGAGCACAATCCATGATATATAGAGGAAGCCGTGGTTCCTTGGCTCGTTGTACAGCAGACACCTGTATTGTGAATTCCCAGCTAGCTCTCAATTGTGTCTATTGAAGCTTGAAGTTTTTCCTTTAAGCTACTTTCTCCACTAACTGTTCCTTCTGTTTTTCTGACTTCTTGACTTACTGTAACTTGACAAATATGCCTACAAGCAAGTACCATCTTCACAGATAGGCTATGCTGTCTCCCTTGGTTATTTCAATTACATTTAAAACTCAGAGTGGTCTGCATTTCTTGTCCTGGCCTTGATGTCACTGCAGTCCAAGGGAAAAAACGAAAAGCAAGTAGACTTTCGACAGGAGAAAAATGACATTGAAACAGATGTCCAGCCACAAGTGCTATGGGGATCGTGTAATGTTTTCTAACATGACAGTGTTGAACTGAACAGCAAAATGAAATTTAGTATCTACTTACCATTCAAGGCAGAAAATGCAAAGTGCTTTGCATTATATTGTCTTTATGGTGTAACATACATAGAACAAAATTTTATGTCAGAATCTGGTTGTTATCAAGCTGCATTAGAACACAGCTTTGGCCTTACTGTTTTTACTCCACATACCAAACCTCGTGGTTGCCATCTTGAAGGATGGCTATTTTTGCCCACTCCGTGGGAGGTCATGGAGCCCTGAATTGTGATTTGAAAGACCTGTGAAAATACAAATCTGTGCCAGCATTTGCTCCAATCTGCAACCTAGTACTCTATCCTGGGACAAAAAGAAAAAAAAATAGGGAAGCCATCATGAAATCTTATTCAGGTTCTCAGTGGGGTGAACTGATTGATCAAGGAAAAGATGAGAGTTTCTTTTACATAGGCAATTCTTGCCTAATAAGTCCACCATTGCCTGTACAGAAAAGAAAATGTCTGTTGTGTTTAAATTACTAGAAGGTTACACTCATAAACATTACTTCATTGTCAACTTTTTTGCTGGTCTCATGAGACTTCAGGCAAAATACCTGGATGTATGAAAGAGCCTGAGATACAAGAATCTCTTCAGGATTATAAAATTTGTAACAAAGAGAATTGCAGAGAAACAAAAATCTTTAAATATATGATTGCATAATGTCCAGAGCAAAGAGCTTCCTTCTACAGATGAATCAATCACCCTTTGAATAAATATATAAAACCTCCTTCTGGTGTAAAAAGTTATCTTACCAGTGTTCACATAGGGGCACTTTAATGTTTTACATTTTTTCAATGTCATTTGTAAGTACAAGTCACAGAATATGAACAAAATCTTATTTAAATCATAGAGTGCTAATTCTGGAATAGAGGATTTAAAGGTAATTTAGCCCATACTCCCTCATCTTTCCAAACTTTACATCGATGAAGACACAGATTATCTTTATCATGTCCAGTGAGACGTAATCTGAAATGTCTACCCAGTGAAAATTACACATTTTATGTTTCTGCAAATAAATATTTTGTCTTAATCACGTGTAGAAAATTAACTTGGTAAGCTCACCAAGAAAAGAAGTAGTTTCTTTAATAATCCTAAATTGTGCTACTTCATGATCTTAGTAAACAGATACACTTCTAAAACATGACAATTTTGCTTCAGTAGTATAGATATTCCTGTTAAAGAACAAAAAGTTGACTTATTTTGAACATTCAGTAAGAACACATTAAATGGTAAAGCAGACATCAGATTACTAGGCTATAAAATTAATATTATTTGTGTACAATTTGCAAAATTTTAATGTCAGTAATCAAGATTGAGCCCTAGAATAAGTAACACACAAAATAGCTCTAGTGTGTAACTTCTGACAAGGAAGTTCACAATTCATGATAATTTTTACTTGTTTATGAGTAGAATTTTAAAAAAGAAACAACCCCTCCAAGCAATAGATTTTGATACTATTATCAAAATTTTAAGTTATCAGAATATCCAAATCTAAGCTTTTACTTTCTCAGCTCAGCTTATGCCCACTATTGTCCATCTGTAATAAAATCGTGATTCTTATGCATTTGATGTTATGTTTAAATAATCTCAATATGGAACTCATTATTAGTGATAAGGTTTACTGAAGGCTTAGCATGTGCCAGATATTCTTCTACGTGGATTGAAAGTACTCATTTAAATTGTTCATAGCCTACTCTGAGATTTATTATTATTGTTTTTATCACTGTTATTGCAGGAGTAAGGAAAAGAGTAATTTCCTAAATGGCATACAGTTATTAAGTGGACACATGAGAAGCTAATTTAGAAAAGCAATTGCCTTCACATTTGGCCTTCACATTTACGAGTTGCAACAGTTTCTGCATGCAACTGTATCATTGAAGCACAGAGAATATTTTTATTTCATATTCTCTGAATACTTTAAATTCTTTGCAATAATGGCATTAATAGAAAGTATTTGCTGTATTACTGGCTATGCATTTTTTAAGGTCTTCCTTTGAGTAAATTCACTGTTGACAGGACGCAAAAGTTCTACGTAGCTTGTCAGAAAGGAGCATTCGTCAGTGACGTCAGATAGAGCACTTAAGGAGAATGAGAGCACGAGGCAGTGTTCTATATTTATCTGGATTTGGAAACCTTGAAAGTCAAGATTTTAGTAGTTCGATCTTAGAAGATATTTAAAAATTTTTAAAAATGAATAAATAAAAAGGAAAATGTGATAACATGCTTATAAAAATATTGAGAAATTATAAGACCTGAACATTTTTGGAGAATTTAGAACTAAGAAATAATTGTAACATGCATAAAATAATTTTCGGTAAACTTGCTTTTCAATTAAATAACCATTAATCTATATAAATGAATACCTGAGATTTTTAAAAGTAGCAACATATTAGAACGTTTGCTTCTTGTTTCTTTCATCATGCTTTCTCCCATTTGTACTTTCTCTTCATATATTCTTCCTGTTACTTCATGATTCTAATATTTAATTTTGTTTTTTTTTCTTACAGGGCATCTGCCTTGAAAATATAGGCATTATGAGATACGAAGAGTTTATTTCCTTGATATTCAGGATGGATTACACTCAGCCCCTGTCAGATGAGTACATCACGGTGATGGACACACACTTTGCCGACGTCCCAGTTCGTTTGTATTTGCCAAAGAGAAAGTCCGAAACCCCAAGACGAGCTGTGATCTATTTGCACGGTGGTGCTTTTTGCTTTGGAAGTTTCAGTAAGTTTATCATGTAAGGAAAAAGAATAAGGAGCTGTACATTTTATGTATGAATTATGTTATATAAATGCATATATTTTTCTGTATGTAATTACGGGGGTATATACATACTTAGTCACATTTTTGTTTTTCCTTCAAATTGTCCTTTTTATTATTATGTATTTAGATACATGGTAATTACATAATAATGCATAATAATTGCATTCATCGAAGGGAATCAGTACATTACACATACGGCATCGTATTCGTTTACTTCTCCTTTCTTTCCCGTCTCCTGTCTTCCTCAGATCCTCTTCCCTTCTCCACAAAGCCCACTTCCCTCTTTCATCCCATTTATCTTAGAGTTTGCTACTTTACGTATTTTACTTTGGATTTTTATATTACGGAAACATGCGATATTTAGCCTCCTGCGTCTGATTTGTTTCTCAGAGAATGGTGGTTTCAAGGTGCTTCTGTTTCCCTACTAATCGCTCAAATTGGTCTTTAGAGTGCAGTGTTCTCCGCAGTGTGTACATATCCACAGCTGCTTTACACGTTTGTCTCCTGACGGACCTATCAGCTGCTTCCTAGACCTAGCTCCTGGGAGTTGTGCTGCTGTCGCTGTCGATACATATGTGTCGCTGTTACGGGATGCTTTTGAGTTTCCTGGGAAAGATACCCAGAGAGGTGTAGCTGGGCCAAATGGGCTTTCTAATCTCAGTTAGTTGAGGACCCTATTCACTGAATTCCACAGTGCTCGCAGTTCACAGACTCTCCAGCAATGTACGACTGCTTCTCCCCCCACCGCACAGTCTTGTAAGCGCCTGTGGCTCTTGAGCTCTCCAAAGTAGTCATTCTTACTAGAGGAAAATGAAAACAGTGTTGTTTTGATTTGCGTTTCTTTAACAGCACAAATGCTGGACAATTTAAATGCATTTTTTGGGCCATTTATACTTCTTCTAAGAAGTGTTTATTCATTTCAATCTCTATTTTCAAAATAAGGTTCTTTTTGTGTGTTTTTGCCTTTTGAGTCTATAAAATATGAAACAATAGCAACAAAACATGAAGCTAGATAAGAGATTGAGATAAAAATTCAAGCTCTTTTGTTGCAGACAATTATTTTCTGTTTTATTGGCAACATATCAAAATGCATCTTCATATTGATTTTTATGATCATCTTTGAAAGTATAGGCTAATGAAATGACACTCAGACCAGTACTTAGTAAAAGTAATGCTGGGTGGAAATAATACTGTGTATTATTGCAAAGGAAAAAACTATTTTGGGAAGGTCTGATTTACAGGTAAATTTTGTAATATATAGAAAAGAAATTTGTTTATTTGAAATTATTTCACCTAAACAGTATGATCCCAGTCATTGTGAAAAAAAATTCTTAGTGGTCCCTGGACTTCTGTTCTGACTGGTCTTCTATCAATTTCTTTTTCTTCTTTAGGCTTCTCACTCTACTTAGGCTCCTGGCTTCCTGATTTCTTTGTGTTTCCATCGTAAATAAATTCTTCTTGCTGTGCCATCTTCTCCACTGGATAATAAGGCTCTTCTCCGTGGTCTTACTCTTCCACACTTTATTTTCTTCCATTTGTTGTTTTCTCAAGTTTTCTTTCTTTGATTTAAAAACAAAACAAAGGACAGCGTTACACCTTCTTTCTGTAGATGGGCCATCAAGTACTCCCCCTGCTCCCTCCCACCGCAAACTTCCTCCTGCTTTGTGGTTTTGCCTCCATGTGTTTGCTCTTTGTTTTACATTCTCTAGCGACTCACTGGTTCCTGACATCTGCTTCTACACTGCTGTTCAGGTGAGCAATTAGAAATTAGCCTCTTGACAAAAAACACACTGTTCCAGCTCCACCAGACAAAGGCATTTGTGCTTCTTTGTGTCTTTAGAGTTTGAAAATCAAATGCCCACTTCCGCATCTCAGTCTCTTGAGTACGTTCAGTAAGCGCCAACTTCGTGCAGTTCGGGAGTGTTCCTTTGCTCCCACAATCACTGCATCCCCTTCACGCCACACCTGCACGTCCTGACTCGTCCACCCAGTGTAGTAGCTCCCAGTCTTTCAAAGATTCTCCTCCTTGATCGCTCCATTTTTACTTCTGAGCTTTATTTCATCTGTATTTAAAGATGGATCTCCCAACACAGAGCTTTGGTCACATGATTTCTTTATTCTAAATTCTTGAGTGACTCCACCACTCACTGAAATAAATTTAAATTCCTTAACATACCTAATTCTCATATTCTTTTTCCCTCCCCCATTTTTTGTGGAGCTGGGAATCAAGCCCAAGACTTTCACACTGAGATATATCCCCTAGACACTTTTTTATTTTTGACTTTGAGACAAGGTCTCAATAAGTTACACAGGCTGGGTTTCAACCTGTATTCTTCCTGTTTCAGCCTCCCAGAGTGCTGGGATTAGAGGCCCGTGCCACCAGGCCCAGTTTATTTCTCTCTGTGTATGCTTTTCTAGGATTTCTTTTCCACCTTACCTCAAGAAAACTACTCATTTCTTTATGTCTAGGTAAGATATTGGTGGTGGTGGTGGTGGTGGTGGTGGTGGTGGTGGTGTGTGTGTGTGTGTGTGTGTGTGTGTGTGTGTACTTCCTTGACTCCAGTTTTCTGATACTTGCAAATTTCAGTTTTCTTTATTTTTCTAGCCTTTCTCCTTTCTTCTCTAAGAAAAAAATATTGCTTTGAAAACTAAGAAACGTAAGAAAATATTACTCTACTCAATGTTTTACATACTTCTGTGGGTCCTGTTTTTCAATATTTATTCTAAAACATTTTTTTTTTGTTTCTACCTGGATTCTAGAAGTTATAAATTCTATAAGTAGAAGTTGAATGGAGAGAACAGTGGCCAAACAGATTATATCAGCAATATTATGTAACACAGATAGTTTGAAACAAACATAAAAGCAAAGCAAAACCAAAAAAAAAAATTAGTTTGACTTCATCTGTAAGATAAGTGAACGAACATGGAAGCTAAATAGACATAAGTTGAAATGTAGCGTGGAGAATATTAAAATGTTAAGATCGAAGGTTCTTATACAGTATACATTTTGGTTTCACTTCTGCATTTTTTTTTGGTTTTGAATTAATTTATCTTTTCTTCAAAATTATTCCCTACTAGTGTGAATTTGCAGTACATTATAATTACATTCAGCTCCAGGAATTGGTTCATATACATATCCCCTCCTGCTCCTTTTTACTTGTCTCCCCCCTTCCAATCCTCTTGCCCTCCCCACCCCCTTTCCCTTGCCACAAAAATCTCTCTTCTTGCTTCCTACCATCACTCTTTTATTTTGCTTTTATTTATTTATACTTCAGTTTTCACTTACCATAGAAATGATATGGTATTTTGCTTTCTGGGTCTGATTCCTTTTGCTAACCAAGATGATCTCAAGATACATCCCTTTTCCAACAGATGACTTACTTTTATGTTTGTGGAAGAGGAGAATCCCATTATGTATGTATACCACATTTGCTTTTCCCATTCATCTGTTGATGGACATACTGGCTGCTTCCCAGATTTAGCTATTAATATTGAGTTCTACTGTTATAAACATGGGAATGCACATATCTCTGTAGTATGATGGATACATTTTCTTTTATTGAAAATGATCAGATTGATCTTTAGTGAACTTTTGTTGAAAAAATTATATTTTATACCTGAGACCACATGTTCTTTATTTCTCTTTTTCAGGTGGTTATAGACACAGTAGTTTAAAAGTTTTTAATTTAAAACATTATTAATGTACAAGCCAGGCGTTAGAAAATTCTGTAATTGGAATGCGATCACAGCTCTGAAATTTTCTAAATTTTTAGAATCTTGTAAAAATAAAATGATAGCAGACATCACAGAAATGGCCCAGGCAAGATGTCCAAGGCACTGGTAAATAGAACCCACAGGTAGTCGGAGGCAGACAACGCATGTATGTTTGAGTGAGGTGTTGGTGTCTATCCAGTGATTCAATGGCTTGTGCACCAAGTGTACCACAACTCATGTACATATCTAAGCCCTCACAAGACTTGCCTGAAGGCCTCCAAATATGTAGTTTCTGTTCCTCCGTCTCTGTGCTAATGTCATAATGCTTCATTGGGAAAATTCAAAGAAAACAGAGATTTTGAGGACATTGAGTGTTATTGTTATAGAGAATAAATATATAACTCTTACTTTCTTTCTCCCCTTAGTTCTGAGTTGAAAAATTATACATGGAATTCATGTAAGTGAAAGAAAACATAATACCAAATTTTCTAACGATTTTTTTAAAAAAGAATGCATATTTTAGTGTTGATTTGTCACTTTTGAGTTAGAGATGCAGAGAGTGGCTAGCCCTATTGACCTCTCACAGGTCGTCACCAGGTAACTCACTGGCTGGAGGAGTAGAGCAGAATAAAGCAGACCAGGCCATCAAGAGTCCCAGGAAGGGTCATCGTGTCCAGGGAGATGCAGGGGAAAGCAGAATGCGCTGAGCCCATTCTAATTCTTCCTCTCCAAATATTAATTTTTAAAAATCATGTTTTCATCTCTGGAGAGAAATTGAAGAGATTGAGGTGGGTAGCGAGTCTCGATTCAGTTCCTTCAGTGTAAAAACAGGAGTGGAAAATAAAAGTTTCTATTTAACATTCACAAATTACGTTCTTTTTCATGTTCATAGATACCACAGTTTCTTTTGTTTTTCAGTTACTGAGAGTATTTTGACCATTTTTTCTTCATTTCAGAGCAGACGGCTTTTGACTTCTTAAACAGATGGACTGCACACAGACTCGATGCTGTCGTTGTAGGAGTGGAGTAAGACTGATTTTCTTTGGCTATTAACAGTTCGCCTTCACCACATAGAGGTTTCATCTACAAATCATCTGTGCCTCACATAGAATTCTCAAAAGTTAATATTTTACTGGTCACCATTGCAAAGTAGTTTATTTCTCAAAGGAGCTTACTATCCTATTGTTTTCCTATGATTAAGGAAATCTCTGAGTTATGACCTAGTAGAAACATTTGGAAAAACACTATTGTTCTATGCATAGGCCCAGGTTGTATTCCACTAATACAGTTGGACAAGAGAAAGCAAATTAACCATTGTACATTTATGATATTGGACTGTACTTGGGTTGGTAGGAAATATATAATTTTAAAATAATTCTTGTTTGGAGTGATGCAGATGATATAGGTTGGGACCAGCTGAAACTATACTACTCTCAAGAAAAGTTATCATACATTTCAAATTTTGCTAGAACCTGATAATTCATTATATTTCTCAGTCATGCTAGTAATACTATTTTCTCAAATTTAGGATTGATTCTGAAATCTGAAATCACTTCTGAAATCCATGATTTTCTTTTCTTCAAACCTCTAGTTCATAGTAAAAAGAAGGAAGGAAGGAAGGAAGGAAGGAAGGAAGGAAGGAAGGAAGGAAAGAAAGAAAGAAAGAAAGAAAGAAAGAAAAGAAAGAAAACTTAAACCTAACACCTCTCTTAGGACACGGTGGTCTACTTTGTTATTGTTGCTTTGAGTTGTTTGCCAGGAACCTATGACAATTTAGGAACATAAAGTTTTAAATAAAGACATCATCAAAAGATTGTGTCGCTTTCACAGTCAGAATACTTTACTTCCAGTACCCAGAAGATCTTTTTATGGCCATTTTTTTCTCATCCTTCCTGGCACTCATTTTCTTAGTGCAGATTGGCACTACAAATTAATGATTTTCATTTTGCCATATTTGCACGTACACATAATATGCTTCAAACACCCCCCCCCCCCCATCACCTCCCTCCGCCTATTCTCCCTTCTAGGTCTGCTTTCCTGGGAGGAAATTCAATATGCACACTGTTTGTAATCACACTCGGGCCCGCTGAGGCCTAGCCGTACACCTCTTCTGATTGCTTTTTCTTCCCCTTTTCTTGTCTAATGAGTTTCTTTTTTACTTTCTCTTCATATTTTAAAAATTTTACTTATTAGGGAGAACGTGTGAAATTTGTCTGAGTCTGACATATTTCGTTCAACATGATGATCTTCATGTTCATTCATCTTTCAACAAATGTCAAGATTTCATTCTTTTTTGTTAATAGTTCTAATTTATAATCTTGAGGTTTTGTCTTTTGAGCTCTCTAAGTTTTGAACTAGTCTAGATCACGTCAATTTAAGTGTATTTTAATATAGTGAGATAAGTTTGTGTGTGTCGTATATGCTCTATTCAACCCTTAAGTGTGTTCTCCTGTCTTTATTGATCCACATATATGTGTTGGGAATAAATTTGCCCCCTTTAATTCAATGATGTGATATGTGCCTTACGGGTGGGATAGCTAGATATAGGATGCATCTGAACATATTAAAATGCTGTTTGTTTTAACATTTTACTCTAGAATCAACTAGTAGGTATTTTATCTGCCAGTTGAAAGAAATTTGACCTAAATTATCTTGAAAAAAATCGGTCACTTGCCTGAAATATAATGTCAAGTATGATGCCTTATAAATCTATAACCCTTTTCAACAAAGGCTTATAAACCATTGACTCACCAATGACATTGAGAGCACAATGCCCTGTATAGAGCATTTACAATCTAACATGCACTTGAGTTTAACCCTTTGCTTGTAGTTTCAAGGGAATTCACATTGCTCCTGGCTCTTTTTATACAAGGCTATTCATGAGCTTTAGGTATAAGACTGAAACACCTTCATACCAACTTTCATTTTAAGTAAAAGTTAGTAGATATCTCATAATTGACTTCGAGAAGATTGAACAATGTGGCCAGTGTTACATTACATCCATTTGGCGCTTGAGGATTTGTTGCACAGGTTCAACCATAAGCCCTTTACTGTTCTTTTTTGAAGTTACAGACTAGCTCCTGAACACCACTTTCCTGCTCAGTTTGAGGATGGCATCACCGCAGTCAAGTTTTTTCTTCAGGATAAAATTCTTAACAACTATGGAGTTGATCCCACCCGAATCTGCATTTCGGGAGACAGTTCAGGAGGCGCCTTAGCAGCAGCGGTCACTCAACAGGTACATCTTTAGGGTGCTACAGTGTCAAAAACTAAGATGCCAATCTGGTCTGAGTCTTTTCTAATGTTTTCTACATGTTTTACACCTACTCATAATAGCTATGTATTATGTGTGTGTGATTATACAGGATGTCCTAAAACTTTGTTATTTATCCCCGTGGATATTCAGTTATTGTGGAACCATTTCTTGGAATGACCATTCTTTCCCACAGAAGGAAAGTGATCTTTGAGTAAAGATTCAGTTGATCCAATACCATTATTTCTACATTCTCTTGTTCCATTGACTTATGTGTCCGACCTCATGTCAATACTACACTAGTTCAATACTGTTTCATTTTAAAAGCTGTTTCTAGTACTCCCCATTTCCCCAGTGAAATACTAGGATGCCATATTGATTTCTAAAAATGAAGACCAACTTGGGCATTGATGAGAATTGTGCTGAATCTAGAGATGAGAAAAGGATTGATAACTTCATAATATTAAAGTTTCTATCAATACACTTGCTTTTTTATTGAGTTCTCTTCAATTTCTTAGCAATATTTAATGATTAAATTACTATGTCTTTCTTTGGCTCTGTTAATTCAGATGGTCTCTGATATTTGTTGCTTACACTTATACTTTTTATTCTGTGGGAAGTGCGATAGTGATACACATTCAGTAGAAATATGTATTTTTAGTTTTATATTTTGATGGTTAGCCTGGATACCCATAAGTGGTATAATATTCTCTCGTGATGTTGGCCAATGGTAGCACTCTGTTACTTAAGAGGATAAAAATGATGCTAAATTTTGTAAAATAAATTATATGAGATATTCAAAATTTTGATATAAAATAAGCTTTGCATTAGGTGATTTTGTCTAACTGTGTGTTAATGTAAGTATTTTGAACATAGTTAAGATAGGCCAAGCTGTTTGGCATGTTAAGTGTATTGAATGTGTTTGTGTCTTTATTATATGATACATTTATCAGAACACTACCTTATTCTTAGTAAGGTACCTGCTTTGTATATGTAAGTGCTCTCATAAGGGATACATGAACACATACGTGTATGTTCAAAATTGTTAGGACTTTTGGTTAACTTGCTTTTCAGCATATAATGACCTCGTTTTTCCTTCATGACATGTTTTGATGGAAATCCAATTTTGTCTGGTAAGGATAACTGTTTCGGCTCTTTTTTGGTTATCGTTTGGATAGAATATGTATTTCTATTCTTTCTTTTTTAACTCATATGTGTCTGTAAAGCTAAAGAGAATCTTAGAAGAAGCAAATCTTTGAATCTTGTGGGTTTCTGTTAAATATATGCAATCACTTTATTTTATGATTAGAGAATTTAAACTCATACATTTCAAGTGATGAGTAATATATAAAAAGTTACTATTGTCACTTTGTTTTCAGGTTTTGCAATTCTTTTCTAATTTTCTTCTTTTTCTTTCTTTTTGCTTTTCTCTGTGATTTGATGATTTTCTATAGTGGTATACTTCATATTCTGCCTTTTAAAATTTTTGAATCTATTACAGGCTTTTTTTTTGTGGCTCCCTTAAAACATACCTAAAATTTCTCTAAGTTATACCAGTCTAAGCTGATTTCATTTTAACATCACGTACATACTCTAAACTTTCACTTCTTTTCCAAAATCATATGTAATCAATGCCACAAGTTACTTTGTATGTTGTTTCCATGAACAAATTGTTACAACTATAGCAATTTTTCATTCTCCAATCTGATACACAAGCATTACATATGATTTATGCAGTAATATTTCAGTTTTAGAATACTGAATTCGAATATTTTTGCATTTACAAGTTTATAATTTCATGTTTTAATGTTGCTTACGTCTCTTTATTTCAAACTTACTTCTAGCATTTCTTTTATAAACAACAAGTCTACGGGTGAGGAACTCCCTCAGCTTTTGTTCATTTAGGAAAGGCTTTGTCCTTCACTTGCGTTTGAAGGACGGCTTTCCTGGATATAGTTCCCTAGATTGGCAGTTTCCTTCCTTTCTGTTACGTTTCCCTCTCTTTTCTTCTTTATGTACTTTAAATGTATTGTCCTTCTTCTGGCTGCAATGCTTTGCTACGAAACCCACGTACACTTTGTTTTCTTCATTTGTTTATTCATAGGGTTTCCCTTGTGTATCATTTCATATGTTTCTCTGGATGCTTTTAAGATTCTTTGCTGTTGGCTCTTAAGAATTCGGTTACAACATGCCTTGGTGAAGACATCTGTTGGCCCAGTCTAAGTGGATATTTTCTGGCCAAAAAACCTGCACCTAAGAGTTAGCCTGGAGCTGCTGCAGCCAGCCTGTCTTACTCCTTCATTTTCTGAAGTATTTTAAGACTACCATTCACTAAACAACTACTTATACTTGACATTTTATTTATTATAGCGTCTTAAAATAAAAACCCACTAACAAAGACAGAGCTACATAGGTTTTATTTCCTGAGTCATTATTATTAAATTTAAGGTAAAAAATGCATCCATTTAATTTAAGCTAATACACTCATTTGCATAGGTTAGACATTCTTCAGGGAGTGTTAGCACCCCCGAAGTGTCAAAAACTACTTAATTTTTGAGAAACAATAAGGAAAATGGAGGGACAATAATGAAGAAAGATAAGAAAATGAAATAATATTTTTCCAAGTGTTTTTTCATTGCAATTTTTGAGTGGATGCATCCTGGCTTTCACTTTGTTATTGGTAATGTTGTTCCTATCTCATTTTTAAAAATCACTTTAATTATTCCTTTTAATATAACAATTTTTGGCAAAAATTACTTTTAGGTCATTGTGTTCTGTGTGATTGCTTCTGCTCTTACTTTTATTATTTCATTCTCTTTGAGTACTCTGAGTTTTATTTTTTAATATCTAGCCTTCTTATGTTATAAATTTAAATAGATTTTTTAACTTCATATATACTTCAATTTGAAATATTTCTAATTTATTTTCCAGCCATAGGCATTTAAAATATTTTCTATCATTAAAACTTGGGGATTTCATGAGTTTTTCCTTCGAATGAGTTCCAATTAATTTTCTTGTGATTAGAAAATATTCTCTACAATTCTAGTCTTTGGAATTATCTCAGTGTGCAAATAACTCGACAAATGGACAGAAATACTGAACCAGCCGTCAGTATGTTTAAGCATTATTTTAAAAGATGATTGTCTTTTCTTTATTTGCTCTTTATAGGCTATCAAGGTTTATGCTTGAATTAGAGTCTCCTGAAAAATTATTTCCTATACTGAATGTCAATCACCAGCATTATCATTGTTTTTTTACTTTGCAATTATTTTGAAGTTTTTTTTTCTTCCAACATAGCTTCCAACATGACTACTGTATTGACCTCAAAATCCACCTATCTAAATAGATTTCCCAACAGAAGGCTCATAAGGTCTATAAACTCCTCCAGACTAACTTTTTCTAGCTTATTTTTGATAGTTCTTAAATATTTTTGATACAGTTTCTACAGTTATAGCATAGTGGTTGGCAACACTGACACTTTGCATATCCATATCTCCAACTACATTACACTCTTAAGTCTCTTGGAAAGTAGGACATTCCATGTTCAGAAAAATATCTGTATTTCCAATGTTCTGGCACCAGAACTCATCTCCCTCCTGTTTCACCCCTCCTGCCTTCTTCTTTCACCCTTCAGAATACCCTGGAGTTTCATTGTCCTTCCTCTCCGTAGCTTATTTTATTTGTTTAGCAAATTTCTTCAGCAAGGCTCATTGTATCACAGAACAAAGTCTCACATTTGAATTATCCTTAATTTGTCTCTCTGGAGAACATTCAGAGGCTAAGTAAACACCCCGGCACTGCACATCTCTGAAACCAGCAGCAACTGATGACTCATCTTAAGAAGTAGGTGTAGTTTTCTCTGCTTCCTAGAAGGGTGTGGGCAGGTGGGTGTGGGCAGGTGGGTGTGGGCAGGAGGGTGTGGGCAGGTTCATTTTGTCCCTCCCTGTTTGTATATTCATTGTTTATTTCCAAAGCTCTTGATCCAAAGAAATGTCAGAGTCTCTAAATGCCACATCAGATCAGAGGAGGAAACTATGATAAAAGACAGGACTAGAGAGCTTTGCTGGGGCACATTACACAGAGTAGAGGATGATTTTTTTTTTTTTAAGTGACTCAAAAAGCATTGTGAACTTATGGAAGAATTTTAATCACTTTTGAATTAGATGATTACTTGTACAAATGGAGAGGAAGTTGGAAGGCGGGGAGTGTGGAAAGACAGCATTAGGAACAGTTGCAATATTTGAGCAACAAACAGAAGATTACATGAGTCAGGGTGGCAACAGTGCAAACAACAAAAGGTGGTTGATGTGGGAAATAAGGTGGAATGACAGGACTGGCTTACCATGTTTGGGGAATTAGGAATAAAGAGGAGTAAAGTAGCGTTGATAGGAAGATGGTTTTGAGGGCTTTGTAATATTAGCACGAGGTAATTAAATATAAATTGCCAATCAAAACATTTTATTTAGTGCAAATTCTTATTGAAAACTAACAACCACGCTTCTGAGTAGTGGATGTGTTCTGGTCCAAGGTGAACTTTTCGGATCTGGGTCTGTTTGAAAGTGAAAATGGGATTAGTACAATACCATCAATTCAAGGCATATATTTGAAATGAAAATATTAATAGCAAAGAGGCAGGGCACAGACTAGATTGAACAACTGGTGAAAATGGTCAAGAAGCTCATGTGACAGTTATCCTGCACTTTCACGTAACTCACATAGATTTGGAAGATGATTCCTTTTTTCACAGAGGCTTCAAGAGATCTAAGGGAAAAATATTCCATATTCTCAAACAAAATGATGCTCAGACAATATTTCTTATGATTCGCTTATGGGATGATCAGTAAACGTTTTCTGAAGCATTCTAGCTCTGGTTTGCTGGGCTTTTTTTATTTTTCTGTCAATGACAAGGATAAGCATAGTCAGCACTTAACCGAGTGCTTGTCCTTAGGACTGCAATGTAAATTCTTTTTAACATCTATAACAACTATATGAAATATTTATTGTTCTATCAATTTTAAATATTGGGAAACTGAAGTTTTTTGAATTTAATTACTTTTCTCAAGGTCTCCTCAAGGCCACATAATTAATTTTATAAAAATCCAGATTGGAGAGCCTGGGCTCCCCTTTCTCAAGTATTTCACCCAGGTTTGATACCATTATGAATCCAGCGCTTTAAAGTTCTGTCCTCAATTTTCTTTTCCTAGTTATTTGAACATAAAATAGGAGGTAAGATTTTTTGATGGGAAATATGGAGCAGGAAAGACAGGGTGAAGCCACTGAAAGGAAGATAGGCTGGCTAGCTAGAATTCTAGTCAGGCTTACGTGGTACTTCTCTAGCTCCTGCACTGTTGGACTCTGTCGTGTGCCCTAGGATAAGGCCAAAGGCCTTTCACTAGAATTAATCTTGGTAGCCCATGGTTTAGGAAGGCATTTTTGAGCTCTGTGCATTGCTAGACTTTCATGAGAAGTGTTTTGAGGAATGGGTAGAAAAATTAGTGTGGGGATATCAATCACAATTGCTATAAAACTAGGTGTTTTATAACACCACAGTGTTGAAAACAACACATATACTAAGTGGTAAATAAGACGTAACCATTAGCAGTATAAAATCTTCTCAAGTAACAAATTCCTATATTTACATATACTCATTTTCTGTGAATGACAAGTAGTAAATACATTTATGTGGACATGCAGAACTTAGAAATAACACACACCCATACCAAAAAGCAGGATGGCGGGATCCCTTGTGAGCAAGTGACTTGTCTGAGAAGGACAGTGGATACTGAGTTCTGGTATACCCAGCAAGTCTCTAAGGAAATGCCATGCTCTCAAGGATGATGACAAGTCATTTGAGGGACCAAAGAAGGTATTTAGCAGAGCTGCAGACGTGTATGGTAGCCATTATAAAAAATGCAATTTTTTTGCAGATTATTTCTTTTAGTGGGCTTTGAAGCAGTTGTGTTGTAGTATAATCCAGGCCTCTCTGGACAAGATATGAGATCCTGGTGCATCTGGCTTTGCTACAAACTTTGGCTCTACCACTCTGGGGACCATTGATGAACAAAAATATTTATGAAGAAATGAAAATGATTTTGGACTATGTGTCATTTCTAGCTTCATAGAATGTCATAGAAACTTTTCATAAAATGGTCCTATATTTCATTCTCAGCTGTACTCCATTAAAGATCAGTATTTATCATGATGTTAGTGAGCTGCTTTCTTGATGACAATATCAGCAGTCTGGCCTATATATAACCTGAATAGTCATTCAACCACATGATTTAATAAAGTAAAGAAAGAAAGAGTTAATAACTTATATGAAAGAATTTAACTGTAAATATCATTAATTTAGGGTTAACAACAGTTTAAGTATTAAAGAAAATTTCAAATGTATATGATTGTGCTCTCATTCAAATAATATTAATTACTGAAAAGAATGAGATTTTTTTCGAACATCTGCAATCTTCTAATTACTAAACTACTAAAATTTCTCCATCATATTGATCCAGTTATAATAATGCAATGGATAATTTAAGTATCATTTCTAATGTACGAATCATTGTGTTTTATTGACTTTTTTGATATTGTTACTTTAGTTTTATTCTTTTGTTGTCATATCCAGAGGTGACTGTTCTAAACTTTTTACAGTCTGGTCCATACTACTTCACTATAAAATGAGGAATGTATATCCATTCATTCATGAGACATTCATGTCCATTTTATAATAGTAAATTTCAGAATTGTCATGGTTCAGTATTAATGCTTTTTTGCACTTTTGTGGTGTCACTAACACATTGTATTGAACATAGATGGATCTGGGAAGCAAAACCTAAGTGATAGTTCAATGATGTAGTGTTGTTGTTAGGTGGCTGTTACTACTTCCTGCATCCTACTACTTCAGTTCCCAAGGAGATTATCTTGTTAAAAATTATAAATTAATAATTGTGTATTCATTCATTTTCTATTATTTTGTACTGTGGTAAGCATTGTATGATCTTTGCCCCTCCAAGAGGAAAGATATATAGTAGATATTGTGCCACTGTTTTGGAATTCAAATCAAGTAGAAAGATCTATTATCAACATTTGTATAAGAGAAAAATGGTAATTAGATTGAAAGAGGTAAAAAGATTTGAAAGTTAGGAGAAAAAGGAATTTTCTTTGATTAGGCATGTGTTAATGCACATTTGCTTATGCACATAGAGTAATGACTGTATACAAATTGTGTCAAAATTATCTGAAAAGACTTGCACCAGATTCATGATTTGTTAACACTAAGCCAATAAAAATGCCTAGTCAGCCAACCTTGGGGAATCTGGGCAGTAGGTGATGTTTCCATAGCTTAGAGGGAGTTGACTTTGGCTTGAGGTTTGAAGGATGTTAGACACAGGAAAAAAGAATTAGCAATAAAATATAAGTCAACAAATAGCAAAAAAGGGGAACAAAGAATGTGTGAAAAGCAATTAAGACTTTTCTCCATTCCAGAAAGGAAGGTTAAGATTAGGTAAGTACATTGGTGCATTCGTCTTGCCTCTCTGTGTGTATGGTCTCGCTTTTTTCCTTCCCTTTAGGTTTGTGAAATTGAGAGTAATTTACTGAGTGTAGGACACCGATGCTAATCTTGTATGATTAATAAATCGTCTACCTAAAGACACTGGAGAGTGACGTGGATTCCGGGGAAGATTCTATCAGAATGTTTGTCTTGGCCTCACTCTAACTCTAACCATGTGACTGCACTCCCACTTTGAGAGTGCATTGAGGAGGGGATACGAACCATTTCCTTTTCTATGGTAACTTTTAGATTTCATTTCAGCTCCTTCTTAGGGCACAACCAGCCACTGTGGTTCAAGGCTTACCTAGAAGTACACTCCCTGGTCCCAGGCATTTCACTTGGAGCAGTAGGTGTATTTTCATTTGTTCAGGTCTCATTATTGCGGGTGTCAGGCTCAAGTGGAGACGTTGCTCTGCAGAGTTTAGTTTGTACTTCTCTCGTCTAATCTGCAGGGTCATGAGTAAATCCTTAAAAACACCCTTCATGTCTGGAAAAATAGCAGGATTGCTTACAAACAGTTTACAAATTTTTTTCCTAATTTTCTTCTTAAATTTTTACTTTTTTCACCAAATAAGTTATATACCATGTAACTACTTTTTTCCTCTAACACAGTTTATATGATTTTTGTATTTGGATTTTTTTTTCTGAAAACTCATTGAAAATATCTTCCAACTAACCAAAAAAGGTTGCTCTTTAAAAATTGTTCTAATGTTTTAATAATTTAAATATTATATTGCCTTTTAGTTTAAAATATAATAAGATTATTTAGCACTTTATTTCTCTCAAGAAGAACTGTTTAAATTTATAAATCCTGTCAATTACTCCTACACATTTCATGTTCAAGATTGCATTATTGAGTTGTGTTATTAAGATTGTATCTCCCATTGGGAATTTTGAGAACATCATTATTTGTGTCTCTTGCCGTTTCCACATTCCCTCTTTCTGTTTGTATTCCCTTTCTCATTCTCATTCTTTCTTATATACTAAACCAATATTTCATAAGTCCTTATGTCTAAGTGGCTGGGTTTTTTTTCAATGCATGGCATACATATTGTGAAAATAGTTATGGTTTATACTATATTTTGTGTTTATTTCATAAATGTTTAAAATATTAAAATTTACCTCCTGGTCTCTTGGATATTTACAAAACTGTTATGTTTTTCAGGTGCAGAATGATCCTGAGATAAAACATAAAATCAAGATACAAGTTTTGCTTTATCCTGGATTACAGATGATTGACACTGACTTGCCATCTCATCGAGAAAATGAACATGGCATCATTCTGACAAGGGACATTACCATCAAACTCGTGAGTCTTTATTTTACCAAAGATGAAGCCCTTCCCCAGGCAATGAGTAGAAACCAGCACATGCCCCTGGAATCCAGACACCTGTTCAAGTTTGTTAACTGGAGTACTCTTCTCCCTGAGAAATATAGAAAGAACCATGTGTACGCTGAACCTACCCTTGGAAGGTCGACTTACTCGTTGCCAGCGCTTATGGATAACAGAGCATCACCCTTGCTAGCGAGTGATTCTCAGTTACAGAATTTGCCCTTGACCTTCATTCTTACCTGCCAGTATGACATCCTTAGAGATGATGGGTTGATGTATGTGTCAAGACTTCGAAATGCTGGAGTTGACGTCACTCACGAGCATATTGAAGATGGGATCCATGGGGCATTATCATACATGACATCCCCTTTTTACTTACATCTAGGAATTCGGATAAAAGATATGTATACTAGCTGGCTGGACAAGAATTTGTAAATACGATCTATCTTTTTCTGTCTATTTTTCTATCCTTTTATTTATCTATCTATGTATCTACATAGCCCTCAAAGGGTTTTCATTGTGATACTTTGTACTTGTAGTGAAACGAACAATAAAACTTGAGTTGTTTAAATTCAGATTTGAATCGTGTATAACAGTTACTGTGTGTCCTTGATATATTTGTTTCTGATTTAAAAATTGGTGCTAAAAAGGCTTGATGTACTAGAAAAAAATCAAAGGCCCTTTATTAATTTCCTGTAGTGTAAAGTATTACAAGATCAAGCAAACAAACAAAAATGCAACAACAATATTGTTTTATATGTGCGTGTGTTTGTGTTAAATAATGCGTCAGGGCAGAAATCAGTTATTGAAAAGAGCACTTCTTCCTCTGTGGCTCTAGAGGGCGCTCGTTGTCTCTCATCTTGTAAGGGCTTCCAGTTTTCCCCGAATGTAGTCACACCTTCAAGTACATTTCTTCTCCATCTTCACATGGCATGCTTCTTTATCTGTGGCAACTCGCCCTCTACTTCCACATTAAAAACGTGTTTTTTTTTTGAATTTGGAGTTCTAACAAATGATTCAGGATAATCTCCCCCTTTAAAGATCCTTAATATTATTTGCAAATATCTTCCTCTCTTTTCCATATAAGGTTATATCATGGGGATTAGGTATAAACACCTTTTGGAGGGCATTAGAAAAAACACTTTCAGTCAAAAAAATTTTTTAAAGCAGACCAACATTACAAGTCAAGATTTGGTAATGAAGCACATCTGAGTATAGAATGAAAGAAAGCTTTTCCAAAACTCTTCAAATATATCATCTCAAATTAGCCCCCAATAAATGAATCCTGTGAGCCTTTTGTTGAATAGAATCACAAGCCAAAAAATAATTATGGATGTAAAGAGAAAACTGAGGTACAATAATAAAAGTTTTGAAAATGCATCATAATCAGCTGAGTCAAGCTAAAAAATTAAAAATGTAAATGTAATAAATGTGTGTGTGTGTGTCTGTGTGTGTGTTTGAAAATCTACAAGCAAAATGACCCAAGAAGAAACTAATATATCTATGTTCTTGAATTGAAATGAGATGCTATTGTCAAATCTCCTTTTCACAAAGGCAATTAAAATATACAACTTCAACAGTCCATAAATCAAATAAACTGGTTAAAGTACAAAAGTTACTATATACGTATCATCATTTTTTTCCTCAGCTCAATTCCATCCTTCAAGATAAGAAAACATCCATTGCTTCCATGACTTCTATAGTTCAAAACAAATTAAATATCACCAGGATCAGTTATTTTCTTTGCTGAACGATAACATTCATATGGAAATTTGACACTGTGTCATACAAAGTAACAGTTCTCATAGATTTGATTTAGTCTCTTTCAAGTTCTATTAAAATGTTTTATTTTAAATTTTCATGATATTGAATTTGGTTCCATTTTTTTCACTATTTAATATACTAGATACTAGTTCTAACCAGGAAAAAATATCTTAGAAATGTCATTGCAATAGTGTATTTAGCAGAAATTGCTGATGGGCCACAACCTCAAAGGGTGCTTCTTTCTAAAAGGGTATTTTGTTGATTGTCTTATTATCTGAATTTTCCCACAATTATTCTCAAGTAAAAATCTCTTTGATATCTATCTATCTATCTATCTCTCTATATATCTATATATAGTCTATATATATATATATATATATATATATAGACTATATATAGATATCTATCTATCCATCTATAATATATATATATAGATATATAGATATAGATATCTATCTATATCTATATATAATCTATCTATCTATCTATATCTATATATATAGTCTCTAATATGTAGTTTAAAGTCCTAGGACAGGAAGGCTGGCTCAGAGCTAAAGAATGGCTGGGAAGTTTAACTTTCAGTTGATGGAAATTTTTATATCCCACAGAATAGGAAACTGCGGTTGTTGCTTCTTCTTCTTTTCTACGAAGGAAATAAGAGAGATATATTTTTAAAATTTCAAAGAAAGACACCCTGAAGGAACCCGAGGGACCCGTCTCCACTATGTGCACCACTTGCCCTCCCCCCAGGCTCTCCAAGTGCTGCTCATATACTATAGAATTAATGTCACCGAACCACAGTCCCCAAATTAGCTCCCTTTGTTTAATTGCATTTTGGTTTTTTATTTTGGCTTTAAGTTTGGAACATCCAGACAAAAGACCCAGTTCTAATTGTTTTCTTGATAATGTGAAGGAGGACCTGAGTGCACACCAAGCCACGGCAGCTACACGTTCCAACATGTTCGTTGTCTGTGTCATTCGTACTATGAGTTGTGTCAATATTTCATTCTTCTCTTCAAGATACATAGTGCTATGGAACTTGCGACTCTGGATAAAAATTGTCTGGGTATCGAGGAAAGAGTACGGTTTCGGTTTTTTACTTAGATCACATGTGGGTGACATATTTTAACTATCTACTTTCAAAATGCCCAGAGATTTTATGTAGAGAAAACTGTGGCCTCACTGACTCAGACTTCTTCAAGTCATCTGTCATTTCCGTTGATAAACTAACCTGTGCCATTGGAAACACTTAAGTTATAGATTTTTGAGATACACATGTCACATATAAAGAAATAATAATCCTCAATTTATCACTGAACAATGCCTGTCCTAAAGAAAATCTTTTTTTCTCCCCCATACCTATTTCAGCATTGCATTAGTTGATAGGCTTGCCGTAGTAAAGGGCTTAATCAACAGGAATCTATTGTTTGATGGCTCAGGAAGCAAGCTGGCTCAGCTGGCAGCTAGTATCATGTTCCAGTGAAGTCGATGAATGAATCTGTGGACAAATGAGGCAAGTTGTGGTGATGGCAATTTATTAGCAAACTTTAGGATGGGGAAGAAGAGGGATAAAGCTTTAACTTAGCTGCTAATGTGAAGGGGTCTGGAAATGTGGGTTACTGCTGTGGGTTTCTGTTTGGGGGCTTTCACTGATGAGCTGGGTGAAGGGCTTCTTCCGTGCTAAGCAACTCGGTTGTTTTCTTCTACCCACTGGCAGCTTCTGAAGCCTTCCAGATTTAATCAGTTTTTGAAGTCCTCCACCCTTAAGATCTTCCACTTTATCTTTTGAACTCTGATAACTGAAGTTTCCTGAATATAGCCTTTCTCATAATGATTCTATTAATGGGCTAACTGGATTCCTGAGAACCTGTAGAGAGATAATTTGTACAGTGAGACTGGGATGGGCTATCTTGGCCCTTCATCAGGGCTGCATCTCTTGTCCACCTTTATATCTAAATTAGCATCCTGTGATAAATCCTTTGCTATGTAACATCCCTGTGATTACTAATTAACTCTTCTAAGATGTAAAAACAGAATCCTTAGCTTCTCGCCAACCAGAGAACTAAGAATGTCTGAGGCCCATAGCAGCAGAAGTTTCCCAGCTTAGTGGTGATCTGCCTAACTAGTGCTTCCACCAATGTCTTCAAAAAGTACTTTGATTTATGAGTTTCTTAATTCTGTAACTATAAATGCTGTATGTAACTGCTCTGTGAGGTGCTATTTAGAGAAACCTAAATTCATGTTCCCAGGCCTAGGTCACTCAAATTTGGCTTCAGAATAAACTCTTTCTTTTTAAGACAAAAATGTTGATTTTGCATCAACAACTACCCAACACGGAAGTCTCAGTGGTCCCGGGGATTGGCCACGTACAGGCCATCATGCGCTTCAGCAAGCTCCTCCTCCTGCAAGTTCTCCATTGATCTTGCTTTCCAGTCAAGTCTTCAGTTCTGGGAGAGTTGTGGAAAAAAATCTTGAAAAAGAAAAAGAAAAATCAACAGTCAATCTCTGTACTGAGAAAGAGATGGTTTATTTGCTGACAACTCAGAGGAAAAACAGTTTTCAAACTCTGAGCATCAATCTTCAGGTGTATAACACTTTCATACTGTTTCAGATTCTTTGTCTCCCGTATGTTGTTACACATCGTAGCTTATTGGTCAGTTTACATATCCACTGTGAGATTTAACTAAGACTACATTTTATGACAAAAATGGGTCCTAAATGTATATTTTTCCACCCGTACCAGGTGGGTCCAGAGTTCTTTCTTTCCTGACTCAGAGCATTTGTGTCTTGGGAGTGACAGAGGGGGGGTTTAGACTTATGAGGGAAACTGCAGTAGTCAGACTTAAAACGAGATCATGGCCGGGGGTCTTTCTCTTATTGGCTGCTCACCTCCGCTGTCCGGAATTCCTTTGCCCTCTGCATAAAAGAGAGAGAATGGCAAAGCAGACACGCAGGAGAGTTAGATTTAAGGACGAGTCCCTATTGGTTAATTTACACCTTCAGCTTCTTTCTCCAACAGGGACCTCTTTGCATCTAATTGCCTGTAGGCCCCTATCTCCTGTTGCCGGTCTGGAGGCTAGAAGCCAGAGATAAAGGTGTCAAATGTGGCATGAACCCTCTGAAAGGAAAAAAATCTGTTTCAGGATTCACAATTATTGTAGCATAATTTCAGTCCTCACACGTTGTTGCCCTCCCTTACTCTGCATTCGGCTCCAATTGCTGCCCACTTACGAAAGCCCAGTCTAATAGCCTAGCGCATGCTCTAATTACCACACTTCAGTGTGACTAGGGTCTTAGGAACATAACTCAGTGATGAAAGTGCAAAGTCTTGGTTTTGATTACCCAGAACCACATAAACTAGCAATGGTAGTGCATGCCTGTAACCCCAGCACGTGGTAGGCAGAGGCAGGGGAATTGCTTCGTGTTTCCAGGCCAGGCTGGGCTATCTAGTGAATTCAATACTAGCCTGGAGCACAGAGCAAGACCTTATCTCAAGAAAAGTGATTAATATGACAGTGTACATAAAGATTTCCTCAGCATACAAGCATGCACTCTCAGGTACTGGGTGTTAGGATCTTTTTACTTCCCTTTTTGGGTGGGGCACATACATACACGCAACATAGGAAGCATCATGTGATCAAATTTCTTAAAAGTAAATAAAAGGTCTCATGTCATTAGTAATGTTTTGAAAAAATCCTTAATCTTTCTTTACAATTTTTTGTTTTTTTTTATTGGAGCAGGACACCAACAACAACTGAGCTTCCAGGTGATTATGCTGTAGGCCATTTTAGAGCCTGTCATGAAACGCAAGGCCCCTTTGGTGGTCATATGAGTTATAGGATTTTCCATTATTCTCCTTGTTTGATCTCACCACACACTCACAACTCTGTGCATGTCGTGGAAGCACAACTGCTCCTTTTAATATAACTCTCATCAGTCCGTCATGTTCCATTTGGATGAAGGGAAAAAACACTTTTAATTTTTTTTTTTCACATAGCCCAGGTGGTCTTTACAGAAGACACCGACAGCATTGGTCGCATCTATCAGAGGAATGCCTTCTAGCATGCGCTTTAGCGATCCACAAAGGCCACTCTGGAGAGCTCCAGGAAGTATGTTCCGAGCCTTATGGCTAACCTCACTCGCACTTGCCAGAAGGTTATATGGAAACACTTTTTTTTTTGACACAAACCTCACAAGTGGTCCTTTCTCTTTTCTTCTTAGCACAATTGTTGCATGTATTGAATTAATTAGGAAAAACATACTTAGGGTTATCCACAGAAAGCAAGAAGGTGGTAGTATCAATCTTGCAACATTCAAAATTTCTCAAGGCACTTAAAGGCAAATGCAAAAAATTACATATACTGTAAATATGTGTATGTGTGTGTTTGAAGAGGTCAGTTTATCGATCTGTCTATCATTGATTTATATATGATCAGCTTCAGGTAATTATAAAATCTTTTATAATTCATTTTTACCTGAGATAATCCTGACCACAATTCAGGTTATCAAGACGTAGTGGAGATAGGTCCTCCTCAGGTTGCTGTCTGCCACTGCCTGCAACTCTTGGGGCTTTATTCTCATAGCTATCATTTGCTCAAAGTTATATGTGTAAACAAACATACTTAATGCTTACTATCTATTAGTGTATTCGTATCTTCAGGATTTTGACTTTCTGATACTTGCACATTAATGTTTGAAAGGAAGAATTGACAAGGATGGTGGTTTTCAGTTCATGGATATTGGTAGTTTGTATGTTTGATCTTAAATTTAACTGGATATAAAGTCTTTGAAGTAGATCCAATTTCCTTTTGCTCTAATAATAGCTCCATGATAATGGAAGACAATGTTTCTTTTTCATTAATGTGCAAAATAAATTTAAATACTCTTACTGAAATATGTTGGTACACTAACTATTTAGATTTTATTACCAGATAAGTGATCAATCTTATCAACGCATGGTTTTAAATCACTCAAAAATGTTTTTAATTTCAGGAAAACCTTGCTATATAGGTTTAGTAATTGTTTTATTCTATCACTTTAACTTTTCTTATTTGGGGAATTTTACTATATGTTGGCTTGTCTTTTCTTACAATCAATGGGAAAAATACTGAGCAAGTTGATTGTTTCATTTATTTATTTGTTTTATTTGAAATAAGATTTAATCTGGAGTGTAATATTGTGTTTAGCTGTCCCATCCATTCAGAGTTCTCTGATTTTTGAGAGTTTCTTAGTCTTTATTTTTTATGATCTTGATAGTTTTCTTTTTCTTCAAAAGTAATTTAAATTTGGTTTCTAAAATTCTCTTTGCATTCACATGTAAATTTTGATACTTGAAGTTCCCCCTAGTTGGAATGCAATTCTATGTGTTTTGACAAACGTATGTCATCACGTAAATTTCAACGCAATGAAGGCACAGGGTAGTTCCGTCACTCAAAGTGCTTCTTCCTGATTCCCATTTTCCTTTACCCTTTCTATCCCTGGAAACCATGGATCTGTTTTTTCTGCACATTAACTTTTGTAGAATATAATATATGTGAAATCATATAGGTGAAGTGGAATCATGTGGTATGTAGCTATTGACTGTCCTTACATTTAGAAATAGTTTTTACTTTTTCCTCTATGTTATATTGTCATTTGATATTATCTGAACTCTTTGTATGTTTATGTAATCTCATCTTTTTTTTCATTTCAGGGCTAATGAGCAAGTTGGTGTGATCTTGTTCATGATGGGAAAGTGCTTGATATGCATCTTTTTTAAAACTTTGTTGCTCTAAAACCCCTTATTCTGTTGTTCTTGTAAAATGTCCCCTACTGTTCCCACAGTTTAATTTGCTTGTTTCCCTCCAGCATAGTTCCATTTGGATTCTCTTCTCAGCACGGATCCTCTGGGTAGATCCACATTGCGGAAAAGGCTTTGTGGGTGAGTGTTAAGGGAGAGAAGGGCACAGGGGGTTCCAAGCGCTCAGGCTGAACTGCAGGGACTTTATATTCACCCATTATTAGCATACAGAAACCTCTGCCGGTAATCTGAGAACTACTGTCTCAGATTTGTAACTGTGATTTCAAGTAATTACATGTTATTTAAGTAGTAATATATCTTTTTCTTTTTTAGACAGGGTCTTACTCTACAGTACAAGCTGGTCACTAACTCAATATATAGCTCAAACAGGTCTTGGACTCAGCAATCCTGTTGCTTCAGCCTCCTGAGTGCTAGGATTACAGGCATGCGCCACCATGCCTGACTTTTGTGGTGCTGGGGAACTGAACTCATAGCCTTGTGCTTGCTAAGCAAGTGTGTTAAGTGCTGTGCCATGCCTATAGCTGCGTAAGCCATAGTATGTCAAACATTTTTTTTTTTTGCTTCCCTGTTTTTGTCTCCTCCTTCATGGAGACTGACCCCACAAAAACCTTATAGCTGTTGTTGGACTGTTCCCAACATTTACCTTGTGAAGTTTTTGTGGATATATTATATTTTGTCTTAATAGGGCGTACTGGACATTGAAAACATGGTTGGTGTGGTACACTATGTACTCAGTGACACCTGAACAATAAGACAAGGAAGCAGAATGGATGGCTGCTGATTGAAATTTACAGAAAAACTCCCTTGGAATTAAAGGAATAAAGAAAAAATAGAGGATGATACAAAAAGTACAAAATATTTTCTTCATCAGATTCACTGCAGAAAAGTTCCTAGTCTGAGAAAATAATTCACTATTGTGATACAAGACCATGTAGAAATCCCGAAAACCTCAAGAGAAGCTCTCCACTATACATCACAGCCAAAACCCCAGGAGTAATACAAAGGAGCACTAAAATTCCACACAGAGAACAATAAAAGTTATAAGAAAAACATCACACAACATAGAAAGCCTATTAGAACCCAGAAAGCCTATCAGACTGTTGCAGATTTATTAGCAAAAATCTTGAGGACTGTGAGAGGATAAGGGAAAATTTTCAAGGTGCCAAACAAATTTTAATCCAAGCTGTCTTATCCTGCAAAACGGATAAAGAAGAAATGATTTTTAGGACAAAGAAACCCTGAAGATATCTATGATCACCGAACTTGCTTTGTAGAAAGTACTAAAATAGATCCTAGCTGGAGTCAGGGAGTCCCTTGTCCCAGAGAACCCAGTGGTAGATACCCATCAAGTGTGGAGAGCCACTAAACAAAAGAATGACAGAAGGAATCAACGTAATATAAAGACAAAAGCATTATTGTATGACAATACCTTATAGCACGAACTCTTAATGTTAGTGGTCTTGGCTCTCTAAACAAAAGGCCCAGTTGGATCAAACCCATATGTTTCCTGGGAGAAACACTTCATCTGCAGAGAAACACATAGATAGTAAGTGAAACGGTAGGAAACGACGCTCTGTGCAAAGGAAGCACCAAACAAGCAGGAGCACCCATTATGACTTTCTGATACAGAAGAAAAGTTGAAGTCAAACTGATCAGAAGAGACAAAGATGCTGGTCATTATTTACTGACAAAGAAAAAATTTGCACAAAAGAGTTCACAATCATACAAATATATGCATCCAATGTGCCTTCAAGTTCATAATACAAAAGTTATTGGACATATAAAGAATTATATACCTCAATGCAATGATAAGGGACTTCAACACTGTTCTTTTACAAAACAACCAAGACAAACAAAATGAAGAAAGACAGAAAAAGAAACAAAGGAAGAAAGAACAGTAACATCAAAGTAAACCACACCATAGAATAAAAGGGCTTGACTGATATCTACAGATTTTTTTAAAAATCTAAGATCAATGGAATACTGTTTTCTGAGCAGTATACAATGTTTTTATTTAAAAAAAATACATCATGCTTTAAGCCATTATACATGCTCATATAATTACAAAGGAGTTGAATTAATTCTCTACATACTAGCAGATCAAGGATGAGTTAAAACAAAATTTAATAGCAAAATATTACAGAAGCCATGCAAAAACATAAAGGTCAAATAATACATTATTAATTAATCAGTACAAGGCAGAAGAAATGAGAGGAAAAATTAAAAAAAATTCCTACAGGCAAATGCCAATGAAAGCACAATAGACCTCTGTAATAAATTTTTTTGTACTCTGAAAGAAAACATTACAAAGAACATTAGGAAATAAAAAGACATCTTTATTCGTTCATGGATGGTCAGAACAAATACTTGTCAAAATGGCCATATTATGAAAAGTGATAGACAGATTCAATACAATTCCAATCAAAACATCAGCAGCATTTTTAACAGAACTAGAAAAAGCAATATTGAAATTTAAATGGAATCAGAAGAAAACTAGAATAGCCAAAACACCCCTGAACAAGACAAAAGTGGCATACTTCACAATCATAACATTATTATATTATAAAGCAACACTAATTGACAAATAACTTAGTGTTTTGGCACAAAAACAGATGGGTAGAATAATGGAACACAATTGAAGGTATAGAGACAATCCAGAGGACCTTCAGCTATCTCATTTTTGACAAAGAGACTAAGAAATACCCCGGAGAACAAATAGCCTTCTTACCAAATAGTGGTTGGAAAACTTGTTATTCACAAGCAGAATGATTTATCTATACACATAGATTTAAAAAAAAAACATTAAAATGGATTAAAGGCCTAAATGTTAAAATAAAAATATCAAATTTGTTTAAAGATGAATTTGGTAAAACTTTAAAACATAGGCATAGGCAGAACTTTTTCAACAAAATACCTATTGTGCAAAAAATAACAAAATATCAACAAATTTGGATTATACAAAATTAAAATTTTCCACAGAGCAAAGGAAATGACCAACATATTGAAGAGAGAAACAATGTCTTTACTATTTTGTAAATGAAGCTGCTATAAGTATAGTCATAACTATAAGGAAGTATTATAGCAACCCAGATTAACCTTCGAGTTACTTTAATCCTAACTCTAACCCTAACTTTAACTTGTCGGCTAAAGAGCAAATCAATGAGTAGCTCTGATGAGTTGACATGACAGTATAATCCAGTCAGCATAACTGCTATATATATATATTCATAGATTACAATTATGGAAAACTAAAAGAAAGAAATGAATATTAGAATTAACAAAGTAATGATTAGTTCAATGAGCAGAAATTTCTAAAAAAACAATTTGTGTTTTTCATAATGAAGTGTTTGTAGAAGATATCTTGCAAGAGATACTTTACAGTCAAGATTTTATATTTTCTCTCTCTCTCTCTCTCTCTCTCTCTCTCTCTCTCTTTCTATATATATATATATATATATATATATATATATATATAATTTATATGTATGATACAGAATGGCTTATTGAGCCTCAGTATTTTTGAACATATATGTATGGCATCAGTATTACAACCCCTTCCCCTTCTGCTTTTGACTCTCCCTCATCCTTTCCCTACTCCCTAACTCTCACAATGCCACACATTTGTTTCTATAGAATGCCAATATTCAGGGTTTCTCATATTAGAAAAACCATGTGATATTTATCCTTCCACATTTGACTCACTTCTCTAAGCAGGATGATACCAAGTTGTATCCACTTACCTACAAAAGCCTCAGATCTATCTGTCTTTACCGAACCTTGCTCTTTGAAATGTAGAGCAAACGTAGAGAAAAAGAATCAATCCTATAAGACATCGATAGCCCAGACAGAAGTCAAAAATGTGTGTTTCTGAGTGAATTATTCTGATTTTCTAGGAGACTGAGGGCTTTCTGAGAATTTATGACTCAGGGATGTGAGCATCTTTGTGAATAAACATAGACACCAATTTGTGAAATTAGTGCTTCTTAGTTGACCCTTTGCTGTAAATGCTTCAGAAGAATATCTACCAGGAACCTTTGGTGATTGATTTTGATCAATGAGCAATCAAGTACATTACTACTTTATATCATCAAGACTCATGTAGAAATACTAGAATTTCTTAGTTTTATCAAACATAGCATAAATTCTGTGTGTAGTGATCTATCCAGATGTCAGAATGTAAAAACTCAATCTCAAATATTGATTAAGGCACTCAGCCTCTAGTATTGATGTATGCATAGATAAAAAGGAATACACAGTGCCTCCAATCCAAGGGTGCAGAGGAATGGCTTCTGCATGTTGAGGCTCTTAGACCTCTCTAGGGCTACTGTGTGGCTGATGCTGAGATGTAGGCGTGTATTCGAACCACCTGGAAGTAGTACACAGGCTCTCTATGGGAAAAATGCTGGGACAAGTTCTGGCTTTGAATATATACAGGATGCTAAGAGAAAACATAAGTATGGAAATAAAACCAAGAGAGAGGTCCAACAGCAAGTGAAATAGATCCAAAGTACAATATTCTGGAGACTGCATGGTGCCAATATTACATAAGGTAACCATGACACAGGAGTGCTGAATAAGTTGCAAAGAACACAGTCATAAAATACCCTTAATGAAGAATGTACACAAATGAAAATTGTCATTTTGTTGGGTGACAGTTTTACCACTAAACATTGCAACAGTCATGTCATTTTAATGCAGTTGCAATATTTCCATTTTTTAAAAAAATGAATATATAAAAAGTACCAAAGGTACCTGTTAAATATTATCGTTTTCTGGGGATGCTCATTCAAAGCAATATAATTCATGAGGTTATATAAAATATAGCATTTCCCTTTTTCATGTCAATATTTTCCAACTTTTCAACAGTAGAACTAGTAATGCCAGTAAAGTACCAGTAATATAAAGTAGAAGAAAGTATTCATATAAAAAACTAGGTGTAGTTTGGGGTTAGAAGAATGGCATAGCGGTTAGGGCACTGGCATGGCGAGCAAAAGGCCCTGAGTTTGATTCCCTAGCACCCAATAAAGCCAGTGTGGTGGAGCACTCTTGTGTTTCCAGTACTTGGGAAGCTGAGGCAGGAGTATTGCCATGAGTCTAAGGCCAGCCTGGGCTACATAGTGAGTTCAGGACCAGCTTGGGTTACAGAGCACAACCATGTCTCAAAAATAGATAAGTCAATTAATCAATCAATTAATCAATTAAAAACTAGGTGTAATTTTACAAATACATTTTAAATCAATATGTGACCATCTTTTAAAATCTGGTCTATTGATAGTTCTTTATACTAAACTGGCTTCACATCAATGAGTAAAAACAGCAGTTTTCTTTCTCCTCTATTTTTTCTTCCTAGTGAGAAAAGAGGACTCTTGAAGACATGGGTAACTTTAGGACTCACCAGACAGGCAAGGTGTCAGGTGGGTAGATAAAATGATATGGGAAGAAATACACTAAGGTGTCACTGACACTGATCTGAACAATGCAGGGATATGATTTAGTCTTCCTTTTTTATATTTCCATTCTAACACACACACACACATACATGCACACACTAGGATCTGTGTTAAAAAATTTATCTTTAAAAAGACTTCTAACTCTTTGGCGACCTACGTCTTTCTGACTCTAACACCTGAACTTATGTGACCTCGGTCAAGTTATTTAAGCTGTAAAAACTCATTTCACTCGTTTATGAAAGGGCAGTAGCATTGATCTAATAGATTTATGATTTTGATCAATTTAGATTCTATGTGAAAATCGCTCACCGTAAGCCAGGATCATAGACAGGAAAATCAGCAAATATCCACTGTCACTGTTCTCATTACTAGCATCCTCCACTCTATATCCACCCTCACAAGGACAATCCTCAACTATGCACCATTTTACAACAAAAAATGTTTGACTTTGCATGTTTACTTTGTATAATATTGGTAGCATTATATTAGATATTGTATAATAAGGATGTTATTATTTGATAAATGTTTGTTTGCAGGACCATAAAAGTATGATGATTGATAGAACTTGCCCAGTTTTTATTACCCATTAAACATTAGGTCTGAAATCACCATGGTTATTCTTACATAAGCAAAGATTTTTAAAAATATGGCTTGGCAAGCCCTAAATGGGAGTGAGAAACTCTATACTCAGAGAGGTAAATAAACTCGTGGGTGGGGCCAGAGCACGCTGTCTGTCAAAGTCCACCACTCAGGTACGTCCAGGAAGTCTGCTCTCAGTGCCTTTGAAGACAGAAGGAGAGAAATCACAGCATGGAAAGAAAGTTGCTGTGCGCTCTGATCGTGGGGGTCCTCGTGGCGTCTTATGTTTATTCACCTCACCTACATAATTTTGAAGAGCCATGGAAGCTCATGTTCTTCAGCGCACAATTAAGAGCATTACAGCATTTGGTACGTCTAAAATTTTATGAGTTCAGCTATTCATATGCAATCATGCACTCTGAAGACAGTTTCCAGGATTTTCTTCTTTTGATTTCTTGATCTACTCATCTTTTGCAAATCCATGGTATGGCCTTTGATGACTTACTCTCCAGACACATGACTTGTTTGTTGACTGGCTTGCCAATTTCTACTTTGGAGTCCCACTTACTTAGACCAAGTGAAATAAGCTCTAGTTCATTTCAGGATGTTACACTGAAAAATGACTTGTTTATGGTAGCAGTAGTGTTATATTTGTAGCTGTCTACTGAAATTTGTGTCTTAGGTATTGGTTGGTTTTTAATTTTATTAGTAACCACAGATCCTTGGTTTATGTAGCAGTACATTAGATACAGATTTTTATGTAATTATTTCTAGAATCCAGAACCTATAAAAAGGCATATAAGTATTTTTTCTCAAGAAAAAAACTATGCAAGCAGGATTGGCTGCAAAATTCCTGAGTTAAACAGGAAAGAATGCTTGCTGAACTCCAAGCCCAGACTGCTGTGTCATGAAAACTGGCTGTTGGCCAGTATCACTTGATGCAGGCAAAGGGTGTAGCCTTCTGCAGCATTTTAGGTAGGCTTTCCTCATTTCTTCTGTTGTTTTATTCACTTTGTTTTTGAAGATTTCAATTCGGAATTTACCTCGAGTATATAATGTAACTTTTTTTCTTCTCCTCCCAACACTCCTACTCCTTGTCAAATCCTATTCGGTAAACAAAATCTTCACTTACAAAATACATGTATGTATATGGGGAAATACAGTAAGTTAGAGTTGAATGAATGTCTGACCTCAGATAATTAGAAATGCCTTGAGGAAGACTCTGCAGGCCAAGTCTCACTGTGGGCAGATGATGGGATAAGGGGTATGAGGGTTCTGATTACAGAAAGTCAATATACATGGAGCAGAAACATGGGTAAAGACCACAGGACACAAAGAAAGCAAACACTAAGTACTGAGGGAAGGAGTTTTCCAGCAAAGGTGATGAGAAATACAAAATTTCTAGCCCCAAAATATTAACAAGTTCAAGGAATCACATGAAACATTTGCAAAGGATGGGGATGTTATTTTTAACATTTAACGTTTTTGACAATTTAATTTGGTATGCTCAGAGTCATTGTATAGCAATAGAAGCACATTTTTCCTTAATTCTGTGTGTAATATGGGGCTATCAGAGAGTTTTAAGAAGTAGTTTTGTTTTCCTAATATTTTCTCATTTGGTACTAGAGCCTAGAAGAGATATTCATGGTTGTTGTTATTTGCATTACACATTATTATTAATGTAAATAACTAGATTTCTTTCCTGGGCTTTTTCTTCTCTCTGATAGTCTCGGCTTTATTTTTTAACTTCTACTTACAATGTAGGCATAAATTTTTAAAGTACATATATTTTAAAAGCTTATTATTTTTTCATTATTGAATAATCCTTTTTGTTTGTTTTGGTCGAATTATGATTTTATCTACATTTCTATATCACTTTGGATGGGTTTATTTAAATTCCTCTCAGTAGTTGGGTATATTAAGTATCTTTGTCTAAAAAAACCCACATTTCTTTTCTTTGTGGTCTTTGGGATTGAGCCCATGGCCTTCAATCTGAGCAATTTTGCCACCTGCTGTTAGTTGTGATGTTGAGATAGGGTCTTGCTGACTCCCTGAGTTACTTAGGCTGGACTTGAACCTGTGAGACCTCTGACTCAACCTCTCAAAGTACGGGGATTACACACCTGCACTACTGGCCTGGGTAGAGTTACATATTGTATTAAAGATTATGAATAGATACATGCTATAAGTGAGGCATGGTTCTATGAATCTACAGTATTTTGTACCAGTTTATCTCACTGACTTTTACTCTTAATCCTGAAGCTCTTGGGGAAAGGATTTGTATGCTACCTTCTACCATCATAAATTTTAGTAGAAGACTTCACACATTTAGTATATTATGAAATAAATCCAGGTTTTGTCTTCTTTTAACAACTACTGTAGGCAGATGAGCAGCTCTTTCTGTTTTTCTAAAATGACAAAGGGGATTCGTGTAAGAGAGTGCAGTCCATTTCATTTGATCTAGTCAAGGTGCACTTGTATTTATATCTTCACAAATTTCCTTGATTTGGGACTTGAATTCTAAGGTTGTGTATATTACATTTTTAGGGCACATTTACTGAGTTTCTTGGAATTTGCAATATGATGGATTTATGTTCAAAATTCATGTCATTTAATGAAGTGCCACCAACTTCAGATGAAAATGTCACTGTGACTGACACAAAATTCAGCAACATTCCAGTCCGTGTATTTGTGCCAAGGAGGAAGGCGGAGGAACCGAGAAGGGCTGTGTTTTACATCCATGGTGGTGGCTGGGCTTCTGGAAGTGCTGGTAAATTATGGCTCTGAAAAATGTCTGCCACAGGTTGTTGGTAAAAATGTTCGCTGGGGCTTTGACCAACACTCTTTAGTGTGATCATTATTGTCTTTTTATGTTCTCTTGTTTTGTTCTGAGGCTTTCTTCGATTTTTTTTGAATCTTTAAATCAATCTTTTCCCTTTATACTCATGCCTTTCCTCATTAAGCCAGGTTATTTCAAGAAGAGAAAATATTTTTAAATTTTTGAATTACATAAAGATCATTCTTACTATGCTACTTCTGTCATTTGTATTTTATAATACAGGACCACCAAATGTGTGAATATGTTTACTCACATATTTGCTATATATCTGAAAACCTTCTGAGAACATTGGAGAAAGCTAGGGAAGGACAATTTTTTTTTGGGGGGGGTCGGGGGGAGTTTTAAGTCTCATGAGTACAAGCTCCAATCACTTGATACAGAAGTAAATACTACTGTGTATTATAAAGTGACCAATGTGGAAAATAATTCATCAGAGGCATAATGATTGGCTGCAAAGGTTGCAAATCATTTGATGTGTAGAACTGTAGTAGAAAGGGGAACACATTCTGAAGTGGATATACTGGGAGAAAGGTCCAATCTTTAATCATATGATGAAAAATAACTTAGATCACCGAAGTCCTAGAGTGCTTCGTATCTACTAGCATACTTCCAACCGACAGACATATAGGTGAGCTTAGAGAGTAAACGTTGGTTGCCTTTAAGGTGAGAATTAGCAACTACAGAGGGGAGAAAAACATTCATCTAGAGAAGAAATGTTGCAGGTTACACATCAATCAAAATGTGCCAAATGTAAGGAGAAGTCTGGAGAACAGAAAGCCTGGGGACAAAGGAGAGTCTAAGGGGAGAGGACTGTCCTGTTTCTGACAGGGTGGCTGGGAGGGTAAGGGGATGGTGTGCATGGCTGTGGAGACATACACAATCTCAGGTAACAGAGGAAGCCGCAGGAAAGCATTAACAAGTAATGGAAGATGGCACAGCATGAAAAGAAAGCCCAGGAAGGCAAGAATCTCAAAAGAGGAAAGATTAAAGTTCTGAATGTTGCCAGGGAGCCGATAAGTAGGTGAAAATATGTATGTTGGATGTTGACCTTTTTATGTTGGTAGATGTTTTCATAGAAACAGGTTCAACAAGAAAAAAGAAAGGGAACTAAACAAGCAAGAAAGTGATTGCTGACCTCAAGGGCATTGAGCTGTAAAAGGTGTAAGCAAGAGAATCATAGAAAGAAAGGAGGGCTAAATAAAAGTGTTTTTTAAAATATGGGTGGGATGAGAACAAATTGATGGAATGCTCAGAGAGGCCAGAATAGGCAGATCACAAAGTTGAACACACCATGGGCACTTAGAAGTTAACAAAATCCTGTATCAAAAAACAAACAAACAAAAACCTAAAGCATGGGATGTAGCTAAGTATAAAGGCCCCTGATTCAATTCCAACCAATGAATAAGAATGCTGGTGGGATGAAGGAAGTGAGGTAGATTACAGTAGAGACAAATGAGCCATTATCAATAGACAAATATCTCAGAGATGAAGGGAAGGAAGGAGAATTAGAACCTTGGAGAAATGACTGGAGATAGATCGAGTTGGAGAGATGGACGAATTGGCACCAAATCTTCTTCCTAGACATGAATAAGAGACCAGCCAGGCCTCAGTGAGAGATGAACAGCATAGCGGAGCTGATGAGAGCAGGAAGCGAGACAAGCTCAGCTTTTGATGGAGCCTAATCCCTTCCCACGTACACTCACACAGCTATTTTCTCTTGTCCCAGTCAGATAGTGGTGGTCCTTCTGTGTCAGGACAATTCTGTTTGGATTACTTTGGCTCACACATCCAAGGACATAGTGGGAGTGACTTGTCTCCCCATCTGCATATACCCGTCAAAGAAAACAACCAAAATGTTATCTCTCCTAGCAAGGGAGCTGGAATCAGTCCTTCAGGGAATGAAGCTGGCTGAGAGTGAACATTGGCAAAATGTGCAGAACAAGAGATAAAAGAGTTAAAGGGCAATTAGGAGGTCCCACTGAGCTGTGGGTGGGTGGCTTCTTAGCGTAAGCACAGTATTGCTTGTCCTCTTAGCGTAAGCACAGTATTGCTTGTCCCTGTGACTTTTTAATGTGCAGTAGGATGAGAACTGCAAATAGAAAACTTTTGTTACGAGTATATGTTTGTCTTCATTTATGCATGCTTGCTAATGTTTTACTTTTATTTCTTCATTTAAGCTTTGATAAATTACGATATGCTCTCAAGAAAGACAGCAGAACGACTTAATGCTGTTGTCATATCGACCAAGTAAGATCTGTGTTGTTTTGTTTTGGGCTGAGATACCTCACTTAGCAAGATTCTTTCATCTCTCTTTGTTGACTGATTCACAATTATTCAAAAACAAGTGTTTCTCAGGTGACAGTAAAACAAAAAAAAAAAAAGCTAGATCTCATCTGAACAGCACTAAGGAAATTAAGTATGTGTGTGTGTGTGTGTGTGTGTGGTGTGTGTGTGTGTGTGTGTGTGTGTGTGTGTGCATGTCTGCATGTGTGTGTGTGTGTGTGTGTGTGTGTGCCTCTATATATGTGTTATTTGGGCTTGTAGGAGAAAGTAATAGTGAAGAATTTTTTACTTAAGTTTAAGTGGTGTCATCCATAAAGATAGGTTTTTTTTTTTTTTTGATCTGGATTGATCTTTCAATTTTAATTGGGAATCTTAAAGAATGAATCTCCTGGAGTTAGAGAATTATCTGTAAATATACCTCAGATATTCTCAATACCTTTGATGGACTTTATGAAAAGTAATAGGTACATCCTTGAGGTGCACTTATATCCAGAGTATCCAAAACTGGGTAGTCTAAAACATGAATATATATTCTCAAATTAAACAAATTTAATGTAAAGTAACATTAGATAAATAATTCGTATTTGAAAGCAAGGGAGAGACAGTAAAATTGAATTGAATTTGGTAGAATCATCCCAGAGCCTACCAGGTTATTGGATGCTAAACTTCAATGAAAGAAGGAAAAGAGAGAATGCATTCATGACTGCTTGTCTTGCTAAACCATTATAAATAGTTGTAACGCAGTAATGGTCAATATTTGTTTGCAAGTGATCCCTACTGCTGTCATTGCATCAATATCCTTAAGACTAGCAAATGTAAGATACGTGTTGTATTTCCAATTTTTAGAAATATTGTGCTCTTGATGGTAGTAAGAAAAGCGATGCTGAGAGATACCCTTGAGTTTCAGTCGTTGAACTAATACAGTGCAAAAACCCTTAAAAATAGATTTTCACAGCTTTATGCAATTCAGGACTTGGCTTTGAATATACACTTATGGTATTTCTACTGATGTAACGGACAAGTCTCTGTGGTAATTAAAGTGGCCAATAAGCAGAAAGATGTTGTTAAATATGAATTGTCATTAGAGAAATGCAAATCAAAAGCTTTTCACTTCCACTAGGCTGGCTGTTATTTTAAACTTCAGATAAAATCAAGTTATGTTGAGAATAAGGAAAAAAGAAAATCCTCCATACAGCTGGTGAAAATGTGAAATCATTCCATCCTTTGGAAAAATACTTTGGCAGCTCCAGACAATATTAAAAACTAAATTACCCGATACAATTTTCAAATTGTATACACAAGGAAAATGAAAACATATTCATATAAAATCTTTCATATTTGGAGCACTACTACTCATTAAACCTCCAAGTGGAAGCAATAAAATTTCCATTAAAATGTGAATGAATACACAGGAGGCTGAGGTAGGAGAATTGCCAAGAGTCCAAGGTCAGCCTAGGCTACATAGTGAGTACAATGTAATATTGTTGATTATGAAAAAGGAATTCTACAGCATAAACAAATATTGAAAATATTACCCAAATAAAAGATACTGGTCACAAAAGTCCACACATTTTATTATTCCTTTTTTATGAAATATCTGTCAGAGACAAATACACAGAATCAGAAAGATTAATGGGTATCTAAAGATAGAAATGGGATGTGTCTCCCGGTGTGAATTGGTTTGATTTTCTTACTGTTGCTTTATTTTTGTTTCTGGGAATAGGTAGAAACTGGGGATTGAACTCACGACTTTCGTGCTGAGTTTGATCCCCCAAACTCTTTTATTTTATTATTTTATTTTGACTCTGTCTTCATAAGCAGACAGTTCTCTTAACCTGGACTCAAACTTGGAATCCTCCTGGCTCAGACTTTCCAAGTGCTAGGACTACAGGCAGACATACATCATTGTTGGCTGATATTTATTTATTTCTTGGACTGGTGAATTTTTAAAAATTGTTTGTGGTGATAGCTGCACAACTTTTTAAATATGCTATAAAACACTGAATTACATACATCAATTAATTAACTTGTATATTAAAAGAATTCTAGCTCAAGTGATTATATTCAAAATTAAGAATTTACACTAAAAACAAGTATCAAAGTATCTATGTATTTACACTTATGTAGTAGCACAAATGATAAAATAAATATTTTCTATATGTAAAATAAACCAACATCTTCAAATTAATAGGATTATAGAAGAAATAATGCATGGAACATTCCAATCATCAATAAATCTAAGAAACATTACATTTGAAAAATTCAATCGAACGCATCGACCAATACTTCCACACTTGATATAATGGCTAAAATGAACCTTTGTTTTTCTGTTTGTTTGTTTGTTTTTTTGTATTTTTTTTTTTGAGACAGGGTCTCACTCTACAGCCCAGGCTATTGAGAATTCACTATGGAGCCAAGTTTGGCATTGGACTCATAGCAATCCTCCTGTCTCAGCCTCCTGAGTGCTGGGATTACTGGCTTTTGCCATGACGCCTGGCTTATGTGATGCTGGGGAATTGAACTCAGGTACTTAGCACTTGACTTAGCACCTGCTAGCAAACTTTTTTGAAACCCTGAGTCATTCCTCTAGCCCTTAAAATGCACCTTAATACACCAAAAGATTGTCAAAATAGATATAACAGGACCTTTTATTACATGGTGTCTTAAGAAGAGCTATTTTCAATGTCTGCTTCATATATTAATTGTAGCTGAATACATATTTTAACTCCTTAAACATCACTTACTGGCCTATATCAATAAGAATAAATTTAATCATCAAACACCAGATATGAGGATATCCATAATCGCCCCACTTGTGGCAAGCCAAGATTGGAAGAAACTCAACTACAAAGCCTTTAGGATTTTGGAAACTGTTTCTTTACTTAACATTTACTTATATTTGGTAGAACACTTATCACTTAACAAGATCTGCTTCCTCAAATTACTGAATGTAAAGTTGCTTATTGTTGACTTAGGTACAATGCTGCATAGCTTTATTCCTACCACAGCTAGGGTTTGCTCATCTTGCTTGATTGAGACCATTCGTTATAACTTCACTTCTTCCTCGCCACAGCTCCTAAAAATCACATCATACTTCTTGATTCTATGAACAGGGCCACTTCTAAATATGCCATATAAATGGAATTGTTCACTTTTTCTCCCCGTTTGGCTACCCCGTCGGCATGGTACTGAGTAAATGAGGCACCACAAGGGGAGACAGGAGCAGGCAAGAACGTGGAGGTGGCTCCCACACGTGATGCTGAAAGACCTGACCTACGCGCACAGGCGTGCGTTCAATTTGTGTTCATCCATTTCCAGAACAAAAACCAGGTTACTCGATGCTTCTGTGTTAAGTTAGCGGATACTTCAAGAATGGAAAAGAATAGGAAGCTCTGGACCCTCGCCATGGTCCATCTCGGGTTCTGAGCTTTGCCTATAAGGCTGTGTACAATGTCAGTGACGAGGTTGTACACTCAAGTGCATTTCTGCCATGTATATGATGCTTTAACCATTTATTTTCCACGGACATAAAAGACTCATGTTTTCTCTTCCCAGCTACAGATTATCATCTAAGTATCATTTCCCAATCCAGTTTGAAGATGTATACATTGCCCTAAAGTGGTTCTTACGTGAAAATATTCTTGAAAAATATGGCGTGAACCCCGAGAGGGTCGGTGTTGCCGGAGACAGCGCAGGCGGGAACTTAGCTGCAGCCGTGGCTCAGCAGGTGGGGTGATTGTCATTTCCATGCAGGTTTTTTTAAAATAGTCTAGTTGTAAGAATATTTAAGTACATATAATTATGGAGGTGTCATTTTTGAAATACTAAAGGGAATATTTATTAAAATGCTTAGAACACCAAAGTGTTACTATCTGCTTCAGTAATAGATAATTTCTTTCTTAATTAGGGAACAACACTCTAAGTAAATCATTGAATTAAACTTTGTTATGTGACAGAAAAATATTCTACTAAATGAACTAGAAAGACACAAGAAAATGACCTTGTAAATCTACTAGAAATTCAGATGTTTTCAATAATTTTCAGTGAGGTGGTTATCTCTGTCCAGAATTATCCCATTACTTTTAAGCAATACTCACCACGTTCAAAGGTTTTATACTACTAGCAGAGAAGAAACGTGAAAATATTGAAAGATTTCTTTGTGTATAAATACAGAATCAATATTTTCTATTATTTAATAATGATAATAAAGTAATACATTAATGTCACACTATATTTAGAATAGGTTTTGATTTAAGATGAAAATATTTCTATTGATTACTATTGTAATTGCTTCCCTACATAGTAATGAAAGGAGGGAAGATATCTCCTACCTAAATCCAAAAATAGTTCAGATTTTATTAATTTAATTATACACAGTACACTCAAAGATTTCTTTAACTTTCTTTGTTATTCTTATTTCAACATTTTTTGTGAATTATGTTTTTACTTTCAGAATCTATTCGATATAAAAATAAGTAATATCACATTGAAACTTTTTCTTAACTGTAAAATAAATAATTGTGTGAAATTCGAGAGAGATTTGTAATCATCACTGTCGATTTCACAATAGAGTAGGTAAAGCATTAGGTTAGACAACAGAAAATCTGAATTTTCTTGAGATGCAGCTATTTCAAGATGCCATCATGATGAGTTGGCTTATGCTAAAAATCCATCTCCTTTTCTATAATATAAAAAAAAACCAACCTTTTAATCTTAGTGAGCAATTTTGAGGATCATATGCCACAAATTTTAGAAAAATACCTGGCAACATTAAGTAACCTTCTCAAATAGCCTCCAAAATATCAAAAATAATCCATTTTGATAACCATACTTAAAATCAGATAAACAATAAGGCTTGATGGCTTATGCCTGTAATCTTACTATGCTGAGAAACCAAGGCAGGGTGAGCACAAGTTCCAGCCCATCCTAGGCCACTTAGCAATTTTGCAAGACACTGTCTCAAAATTTAAGTAAATAAATAAATGAACAAATAAAAAACTGGGCTGAGTACAAAGCTCAGTCTAAAGATTCTGAGTTCAAGCCTCACTAACAAAAGGGTAGATAAGCATTGTAAAGTTGCAAACTATTTAGATATTATCAATGTTTGTATTTTACACAGCAATGGCACACAAAATGTAGTTTTTGTCATAAAAAATACATTTTGAAAACATATAAAACGATATTTAAAAATAATACATTTTCAAAAATTCAATTGTTTGGAGAAATATTCTATGGTTCACTTTGTGTTCTACTCTGGTATTTATGCACTCGTCTTTTCATACCTCCAATATTTCTAATATTTGCCATTTTAGATTTGATGTTGATTATTTTAATGAAATACTTCACACAGCGAGCCTCAGATCCCCTAAAAACACCTTATTATTTTGCTGCCAAAGCAAGATATGAAATATTTAAGTGAGCTCTTTCTTCCACAGTAAAACTTATGGTATAATAGATTATTTTAATTATTTTTAAAGTAAGAAAAGTATAATGAAATTGAATTAAATAGCTTTTCTGGATTTTACTCTTGATGGAAAATGTACGACATTACTACTAGTGATTGTCTAGGTCATTTTGTGTTTCCAAGGAGCATAGGTCAGATATTTTCTTAAGTTAAAAATAAGCTTTATTTTGGAAGCAAGATCTACAAACTCATTTTGAATATTTTAGCTCATTGAGGTGTACTGGTGTATTACTTATTGCTTAAGACCATTATGAGAAAATGCATTTTTATATAGACTATTGTGTTGCAATTATGTGATTGTTTTCAATTGACATCATTGGTTCAAAGTTATCTTAATTCTTGCTTAGCTCTTAGATGACCCAGATGTCAAGGTCAAGCTCAAGACCCAGGCTCTAATTTATCCTGCTCTTCAGCCTCTTGATCTACTTTCACCGTCATATCAGGAAAACTCACATTCACCACTTCTGTCCAGGTCACTCATGGTCAGGGTCTGGAGTGAATATTTTACGACAGATAGATCACTCGAGGAAGCCATGCTTTCCAACCAGCACGTGCCTGTGGAGTCAAGTCATTTATTCAGGCTTGTTAACTGGAGCTCCTTGCTCCCTGAGAAGTTCCTGAAAGGACATGTTTATACCAATCCAACTTACGGTAGTTCTGCATTAGCTAAAAAATATCCTGGGTTCCTAGACGTGAGAGCAGCCCCGCTATTGGCAGATGACAGCAAGCTGCGTGGTTTACCTGTGACCTACGTCCTCACTTGTCAATATGATGTCTTAAGAGATGATGGAATCATGTACGTCACCAGACTTCGGAACGCTGGAGTTCAGGTGACCCATACCCACGTTGAGGAAGGATTCCATGGAGCATTGTTTTTTCTGGAACTTAAAATTTCTCATAGGCTTACAAATCAGTACCTTAGTTGGTTAAGTGAAAATCTATAAAAAGCATCAAGGATGTATTTTAAAATATACATACTAAATCTCAAAGCATCATAAAATGTGTATGATAGAACTGGGTTTGTTTTGGAATAGCTTACAGAGGGTCCCCATATTATACAGTAATTCTTAGTTTAAATAGTCACCTTTCTATTTCTTCTTACTCAGAGTTACCATCCAATTTCTCTTTTTGAGTATGCTACAGTTTATATTTGGAAACAAAGGATAGCAAAGGTGGTCGTGAGCAGGTTGCCCACATCTTTCTCTTTTTTGGCATTCTGCAGCATCTGAATTGGTTGGTGTGCCCATTAGTCATTTTCTCATTAGTGGGACTTGACTTCCTACACTCACACCTTAATGAAGGAAATGTTTATTTTAGCTCACATTTCAGATGTCACAGTCCATTCATGTTCAGCTGGCAGCATGGCATGGTAGAAGCATCAGGCAGAGAATAACTGCTCTTGGCATCACAAGAGGAAGGATGGGACCTGGGAGAAGAAAGGAAAAGAATGAAACCTTCCAAACACATCATGAGGGATCCACCCCTCTTGATCAAGGGGTAATTCTTATCTGTGTCATTTTCATACCTTATTATTTCTTTATAAGGAGGAAGATGACATGTAATGAAATCTATACTTCTTCAAATTATTCTGCAACTGGTAGTCCAAAACTGCTGATGTATTATTTGATTATTGTTGCCTATGGGTTAACCCATTTTGTAAGACAGAAACAAAGCAAATAATTCAACTAGAAACAACAAAAATACTTTAAAAAAGTTATCACTAAGTTAGAAATGTATGTGAGATTTCATTCATAATGGATCACCATGAATGTCCAAAATTTAGGATATTGATTGAATTTTTAATAAAATATTATCAATAATTTTAATAAATATTTAATTCTGTTTGTGAATCCTGGTGTGTTCTGGTGATATGGTCTCCACTCATGGGAAATAATGTCCATTGGTTTTCTTATATATTTTTTTAAAAAGACAAGGAACAGAAAATTTCTAAATAATTGTTATACGAGAGATTTAAACTGAGTCATATTCTACTTTCTTTGTGAACCTAAGTAACCTATATTTTGGAAGAGGCAGAGAAAATTTAGCCTATATTGAAACACAAATAATTGAGTAACCCTTCTTGGAAACTCAGTCTTTCTCCCATTAAAAGGGAGGCCATATTTAAAATTGTTTTCAAGTCCTTCATAACAAATGTTCTTTGTACTTGGCGGGTTTTGCCATCCTTACTCTGCCATTTGTTTTTGTGATGTCTTTGAAAATATTTTGTCCTGACAGTGTATCATACATTATACTTAATACCAGTTCTAATTTTTGAAGAGACTCTTATGAAAGATATTTTGCTAAGTAATTTGTTGAGAAAGCAGATCTTAAACTTTTGCTAGCATTATAAACAGAACTTGTGATAAACTTACAACCAGGCTCTAACCCTAAGTTTCTGACTCAGAATATCTGGTTTGCAGTGCAAACATTATTGTTTTCCACACGTTCCTGAGAGACTGGTGCTCCTGGCTCAATGATCACAGGTCAGTGACTGTTGATTGTAAGGTTTCTTGAAATTCAGAAGACACAACCATCTGAAAGGATCATATCATCACCCCAAGTTTCCTTTCTTCAAAAGACTTGCAGATGATTCCAAGCAAAGAATACTTTGAAATATAAACAGTCGGATAGATCAGAAAAATAAATATACCAACTACTTCAGTCAATATTAATAGAATATGAGTGTTTTCCTGATTGAGTGGAAGAAGGAAGCAATGTTTAGAGTAAAAGCTTCACAAAGCCCTGAAGTTTGGAAAAATTCAGGTGTATCTAAGATGAGAACAGTTGTGCAAAAGTGCAAAAAAGTAATATGTGAGAGAGGCCGGAGACAACAAGGCATAACATCGCTTCCTCCTGTTGTTACCAGGAAGCTGGGTCCTGAAGCTGCACCATAAGGGACTCACAGGACACCTCAATTCTTTACACCCTTGATGAAAACACGCCAACCACAGAAACTGTCATAGACATGATATGCAAAGTTAGAATAGACCTTCAAGAAAGAATGTGGGTGGACACCGAAGTCGTCGTTTCACTGGGTGAAGTCTCAGGTTAATATTTATACAATTAGTTGGGGCCTCATACGAATGTCCTTTCCTCCCTCTAAGGTCATTGCTCTTTTACAAATAAAATGGGTTGGGTTGACTTACTTCAAAGAGAAGTAGACCTTTCCTTTCCTTTTGAGGCCTTCAGTGTTTTTGAAATCTTCCCCCATTATTTTGACTTGTAAGGCCCCTGTATCTTATCAGCATGTTCAGAAGACATAGCCTTTTCTTGAGCTGAACTTTGAACACACAAGCTTTTGTGGGTTTTTACTGATGGTTAATAATTAAGAAAGTAAAAGAGAGAATGCATGACATCTTTGCTCTTCATGGAGGCACCTAGCCACCTATGTCCAGGCCTGTTAAAGTCCAACTTTCTGATACTGTGACATCCAGTCTGGGTGGTGGAATGGCCGAGACGCTAGGTCATTTAAGGTGTGAGGAGGTTGGTTGCTGAGAGAAATACCTGGGTTGTGCTCTGAGAAGCTCATGGAGCTGTGAAAGGTTAACTTTGAGGGTGTCTTCATGAGCCCAGTGTGTTCGAGGGAGTGCAGGAAGACCAGAAATAAACAGAATGAAGTGATAGTGGTTCCCAAGGTGACAGAATGGCTTGATAGGCTACACAGTAACAAGAAGAGAGTGCCCCTGAGCAAGGACTTAGCAATTTCAAGAGGAAGATAGTGATCAATTCAGTCAGTGCCAAAAAATGCGACAGAAAATGCATATGAGCTTTTAAACGCATGTTGCTTATGCCAGTCAATTTTCATGCTTCCCTCTTTGTTGCTCTGAGCATTGTCATCACTATTAAATCGAACTTTTTTGACACAAGGCAGCAGTCTCATGCTGCCATCACCTAGAGAACTTTAAATAGCTGAACACTAAAGCCAGACCTCACAATAATAAATTTTAATCTCTAGAGATAGAACATAAATATTGGTACATTTTATTGTTTTATGTAAGATTTCTACTGCATAAGGTTAAATAAATTCTGTCTTAGGCGAAGAATAGTCTTTTGTACTGAATTACAAAACCAATTAAATTATGAGTATCAAAACTTTTAAATGGCTTGGGCCACAAGGAGGAGTTACCTTGAGTTTTATAAAAGACATATGATATAATGTATAATAACAATAATTCATTTATATATTATATTATTTAAATGAAATAGCACAAGCTTAAATTTGATAATTAAACAAGAAATCTTATGTGACTGCTTAATAATAAACAATTTTACATGCATGCACACACACAGGTAAGTAGGTTGAAATACTATTATAGAAATTGCACAGTGTTACTCTCCAGTTTGCAGAGTAGCGTCAGATCTGCTCCGGTTGTGGTTCCAGCGATTGTGTGTGCAGGCAGGGAGGTGGAGTTAGGAGAGCACTGTGCCCTTTCCTACACAGTGTTGAATTGCCAATGACATCCTCTGCACTCAAACATCATGTGACTGAGTCTTAATTAATATAGCTAAAAATCACATAATAATATAAAAATGTGTGATTATGTGGGGATGAGTGTGCAGGGTGGCATGAGGTGTGTGGGCTGAGGGCTTGACATGCTTGTTGTAGAAAGTTTATGCCTGAGACCTGGGAACCTTGCAATTGAGTTGCCAAAAATAAAAAAGATTCATAATGTTTTCTGAAGTATTATGAATGCATTTAGGGCTGTATTCAAAGCTTACCAGAGCTGTACATACCTCACTCGGGTGCACAAGCTGTACTGGAGTGTTTTACTTGTAGAGCACTCAAGATGTGATACACTTTACCTTAGAAAATAAATTACTTTGCCACTGGAGGAATGGCTCAGCAGTTAAAGCACTTGCCTACCAAGTGCTAAGTCAAGTGCAAAGTACCTGAGTTAGATTTCCCAGCACAGAATGAGTGACACACGCCTTAAATTCCAGCACTCAGGAGGCTGAGACAGGCAGATTGCCAAGAGTCCGAGACCAGCCTGGGCTCCATAGTGAGTTCAGGCACTGCAGAGCGAAACCCTGTCTAAAAAAATGTCCTAGACAATTCTAGATATCATTGTGGCATAAATATTTGTGTAAAGAGCAGCAGCTGCCGGGTAAGGTAAGTCCCAGGGAGAAGATAAAGGGAAGTCCAGTACACAGGTTGTGGGAGGTTCGGAAATGTGCAAGGGAACAGATGTCTTCCCGAGGACAGAGAAGTAATAGATATTTGGTGCCTACCAGTCATTCTGTGGGGCCCCAGAAATGCAGTTTTCATGAGTTCTGATCATGTTGGGGTGAGCTTTTAAGTGATGTAGTTATCCCTGAGTCAATTGTGTTTTGTAAGCAGCCTTTCACTCACACTTCTGTAAGTAACTCCAATCAACTCACTGGCTGCCCAAGTTGGATTGTGGTATGAACATTACTTTGGTCTGACCTCTGGGCCCTGTCTGGGTGAAGAGACATTTGTTCATATCTTCCTAGAAAAAGTTTAACATGACAGGGAGAGAGAGAATCTGAGTCATAATAAAACAGGTTAGGTGTAGAATATCTGAATGTATGGATTATTTCAAGCAAGTGTTAAAGTTTCTGAAATTGCTCTCTCTCTCTCTCTCTCTCTCTCTCTCTCTCTCTCTCTATATATATATATATATATATATATATATATATATATATATATGAAAGAGGGCTACATGGTAAAAGTTAATTATATTGAGTACTTTGCCATAAAAATCCAGTCAACATATTCTAAACATAATTTTCCAGTGCCACATATTTACAAGAAGAGTTAATATTCAGAAAAGAGTCCTTGAAAATAATGGCATATATATTTGCCCTATTAGGTTAGACTGAGACTGACTTGCTTTAAGAAACAAGTAGAAGCATTGACCTTCATACTGACCCAGCTGACTGGTAAAATTCTCCGGGTCTTGCAGAGAAGCTCACCAGACTAGAGAGGGGGCTCGATGCACAAGAACTAGGAGCCTGATAAGATTTCCTCTGTGCTCCGATCATGGACCTGTGCCTGAACAGAGTCTTCCTACTCAGAAACCAAGAGGAAAAAGTAGAGGAAAGCTACACGCTGAAAGTGATTACACTCAGAACACTTTAGCTCAAAAATCATGTCAGTAGCTTTTAATAAAATGAAGGGAACACCAAATATTAATTGTGGTATGTAACCTTTAAAACGTCTAGTTTTTATTTTTTCCTCATTTTATTGATATGTATAGATGCAATACATAATGTTTACACTGATCTTGAGTATTTGCGCATATACATATCATGGCAAAAATAGGAATCCTTCACCTCTACCTTTTTAATTCTCCCACCCCCTTCCTCTCCCCTCCAATTCCTATTAGTCCGCTCAATTAGTCCTATGGAGCTGGGTTTCTCATTTCAGAGAAACCATTTAATACTTAACCTTCTCCTCTGACTCACTTCATTGAGCGTGACGGTCTCAAGTTGCATCCATTTACTTAAAAAAGCCTCCAACCTATCTGTCTTTATAGATAAGTAGTATTCCATTGTGTATAAATACTACAATTTATGTATCCTTTGGTCTGTTGATAAGTATTTGGGCATATTCCATCTTTTAGCTATTGTTAGTTGTGCTTCTATGAACATGGGAATACATGTATCTCTGTTATATGTTGTTTTTAAGTCTTTTGGGGAAAATTCTCAGAAGGGATATAGTTGTATAAAAGTGGATATTTATTCCCAATCTTTGGAGAAACTTCCATACAGCTTTCCTTAGTGGTTGTACCAGTTTATGTTCTCACCAGCAGTGCAGGAGGGTTCCTTTTCCCTCACAGCCTCACCCCACAGCACTGATCGCTGTTTGTGTTCTTGATATATACCATTCTCTCTGGAGTTAGATGGTATCTTAGTGATGTTTTGATTTGCATTTCTCTAATGGCTAAGGATGTTAACCATCTTTTCATATATTTATCGGTCATATATTTATTGGTCAGAATTCCCTATTCATTTTCTTTGCCCATTTTTCAGTCAGATCTCTGATTTTTGAGAGGTTTACTTTTCTTCCGTTCCCTGTGCATTCTAGTTATGAGCCTCCTATCTGAGGTACTGGTGGTGAATATTTTTTTCCAGTCTGTTGGTTCTCTTTTTACACTGTTGATAATTTCCTTTGTCATGTAGAAACTTTTTAATTTGGTGGAGGCGCACGGGGAGGCTGGGCTTTCCCAGCGCTGGGCAGAGCTGAGTTGGATTAGACCAGTGAGATTCCTTGCCAACTCCTCCTCCCCTCTCGGCGATGGTCTGCCCCGAGGCTGTGTTCTCCCAGTGCCAGGCAAAGCCATGCAGGGAGAGCCCCTAGGGGGAATCCAGAGACAACAGACAACCAGAGACAACCAAAGACAACAGAATCGTGAGGGAGCGTGGAAATAAATCTCCTTCGAAAAGTCTTGACATACCAGAAGAGCACATTAGGAATCGCAAAAGTGTAGAAGCTAAAGATGAAAATGGCACACATGATGTTATCTTCTTAGCCTAGAAATACATTGGATTAAATCAGGAATTAAAGCAAGAAATGAAAGTGACAGAGCAAGAGCTACTTCAAGACCTAGCTAAACTAAAATCAAGTCTTGAGAAGCAATTAGAGGAGATCAAAGAAGAAAAGAAACAGAAGATAATGAAGGCAATGCAAGAAATGAGAGAAGAACACAACAGACACATAAAAAATACATGCAGATATCCAGGAAGTAAAAAACACACAGGACATAATAAACAATCATTTAGAGCATTTTCAAAATAGCATATCAGACCTAGAAGACAAGATGATGGAGAAGGAACAGAAAGACCATAAACAACCCAAAGTAAAAAAAAAAAAAAAAGAAGAAAGTGAATCATTACAATGATTGATAGACAATTCAAAGAGAAACAACCTCAGAATTATGAGAGTCCAAGAGAAGACTGAGGACAAAACAAAAGGCTTAAAAGTCATGTTCAATTAAATTATGGAAGAAAATTTCCCAAATCTAAGAGAAATGAACATGGAACTACTGCAGGCGTATAGAACATCAAACAATATCGATCAGAAGAGATCCTCATCATGACACATTATAATTAAAGTACTGGAAACCCAACACAAAGAGAAAACTGAAAGTGGTATGAAAAAATCAGTTGACCTACAAAGATAAGCCCATCAGGATAACTGCAGACTTCTCAACGCAGACTCTAAAAGCCAGGAGATCATGGAGCAATGTCATTCAAACACTAAAAGAACACAAGTGCCAAATAAGACTACTACATCCAGCAAAACTATCTTTTAAACTAGAGGGAGAAATTAAAATTTTCCATGATATAGAAAGCATAAAGAAATTTGCAGCTACCAAGCCATCACTGCAGAGAATTCCCAAAGGAAACTTGGATAGCAAGAGAGAGGCCAACGACACTAGTGACCCCAGAGAAAAAGAGACAACAGCTGGAGGGGAACGAGCTGAGAAAAAAGCAAAGCCAGTAAATAACGTGAAAAAACTACAACGATGGTGGGACATACCAAACATACCTCAATAAAATTACCGTAAAAGTGAACGGCCTCAACTCACCTATCAAAAGGCATAGACTAGCTGACTGGATCAAAAAACAGAAACCCCCAATTTGCTGCCTATAAGAGACACATTTCACCCACAAGGAAACTCATAGACTGAAAATAAAAGGCTGGAATTCAATATTTCATGCACCAGGTCTCAGGAAACAAGCAGGGACAGCTATATTAATCTCAGACTCACCAGATTTCAAAACAAAGCAGGTGAAGAGAGACAAAGATGGCCACTATACACTGATTAAAGGAAAACTAGAACAGGAAGAAATCACAATTATCAATATATATGCCCCCAACCCTAGAGTACCCAGTTATGTAAACCAAAAATTGTTAGACCTGAAAGGACACATAGGCCCCAATACAATTACAGTAGGGGACTTTTATACTCCTCTATCATAAATAGATAGATCAGCCAGACAAAAAAAATCCACAAAGATATACAACTGCTGAATGACACTGTAGAAAACTTGGGCATAACAGAGGTTTCTTGCCTGCTTGGTATGGCAAGTGTTTCAAGGACTATGTAGAGTAAGAGGGGTGAGAGTAGATTGCTTGTCTACTTCCTGATTTAAGAGGAAATGCTTTCAATTTCTTTCTATTTACTATGATATTTGCACTAGGTTTTGCATATATGTCTTCTATCAGCTTGAGGTAAGGCCCTTCTATACCTATTTTCCTCAGAATTTTTATCATGAAAAGGTATTGGATATTTTCAAAGAATTTTTCTGCATCAATTGAAATGATCATGTGGTTTTTGCTTTTGCTTTTGTTGATGTGGTGTATTACATTGATTGACTTATGTATGTTGAACCAACCTTGCATCCCAGGAAGAAAACCCAGTTGATCATGGTGTATGATCATTCTGATTACTTCCTGGATTTTATTTGCTGGAACCCTATGGAGAATTTTTGCTTCTATATTCATTAAGAAGATTGATCTATACCTTGTCTTCCTAGTCAAGTCTTTGTGTGGTTTTGGGACTGGGGTGGTGCTAGCTTTCAGAAATGAGTTTGGTAGTATTCGTTCTCTTTCAACTTCATGGAACAGTTTGTAAAACAGTGGAGTTAATTTTTCCCCAAAGTTCTAAAAAAAATCTGCTGTGAATCCATCTGGCTTTGGGCTTTTCTTTTTATGAAGAGACTTTATTACTGTTTCAATTTCTGTGATGATAATGGGGCTATACAAGATTTTTATGTCTTCTTTGTTTAATTTTTGTATTTTGTCTGTGTCTACAAAGCCATCCATTTCTTCCCAATTCTCTAACTCACTGGAACATAAATATTTGAAATAATTTTTAAAACACTCTGAATATCTGAAGAGTCTGTTTTAGTTTCACCCTTTTCTAAGTGTGCTAATCTGTGCTTTATCTTTCCTTGTTTTGATGAGTTTAGTTAGAGATTTGTCAATCTGGTTTATCCTTTCAAAGAACTAGCTCTTTGACTCATTCATCTTTTTTATTGTCTTTAAATTCACTTTCATTAACTACAGATCTGATTGCTATAGTTTCTTTTCTTCTACTCCTTTTTGGATTAGCTTATTCTTGTTTCTCTAGGGCCTTATGGTGTGTCATTAACGTGTTTATTTTCGACTGTTCTTTTGATGTGTGCATTTATTGCTATGAATTTCCCTCTAAGTACTGCTTTCATTGTGTCCCATAGATTCTGATATGATGTACTTCCTTCATCATTTAATTCTATGAAATTTTTGATATATTCTCTTTAGGCTCTCTTTATTATGGAAAGTTTTAATTTATGTCTCTAATTTAAAAGGTAATTTCAGTGGATATAGCAGTTTGGGTTGGCATTTATGTTCTTAGTGCTTGGATGATGTTGTTCCGCGATCTCTTGTCTTTTAGGGTTTAGGTTCAGAAGTCTGCAGTTATCCTTATGGGCTAGTCTTTACAAGTCGCTTACTGCATTTTTTTTTTCCTCACAGCTTTTTAAAAAAATGTTTTTTGAGACAGGATCTCGCTCTGTGGTCCAGGGTGGTCCTGAATTCACTTTAGATCCCAGGCTGGCCTTGGACTCACGGCAATCCTCCTGTCTCAGCCTCCCGAGTTCAGGGATTACAAGCGTGCACCACCACGCCCAGCTTATGTGGTGCTGGGGAATCAAACTAGGGTACTTAGCGCTTGGTTTAGCACTTGCTCAAGCACTTTAACCGCTGAGCCATTCCTCCAGCCCTCTCACAGCTTTTAAAATTCTCTCTTTGTGTTGGATCTGTAGGATTTTAATTATGATATATCACAGGGATGATCTTTCCTGGTCAAAATTGTTTGGAGTTCTATATTCCTGAAGTAATTCAATGTTCATTTCTTTCCTTAGATTTGGGAAATTTTCTTTCACAATTTCATTGAACACTTCCTTTAATCCTTTTGTTCTGTCCTCAGTCTGCTCCCGCACTCCCGTAATTCTGAGGTTGTTTCTCTTTGAGTCATTCATCAGCTTTTGTAACCATTCTCTTTCATGGTTTTTTTTTTTGTGTGTGTGTGTGTGTTCTTCACTGCCTGTATGTTCCCAATTATCGTCTTTATCTTCTAGGTCTTATAGTCTGTTCTCAAAATGTTCAAACTGGTCATTCACTTTTTGTTGTGAGTTTTTTACTTCTTGCCGTTCAGTTTTTATATCTTGACTGAATTGTTCCCTGGTTTCTTGAACTAACTTCATTATGCCTCTATTTGTTTCTTCTTTTAAATCCTTGAACTTCTTGTTAATGTTCTTTTGTACTCCTTGTATATCTTCTATTTTTAATTTCAAATTGAAGCAAATAACACATACTGGATGAGAAAAAAAAACCTCAAGAGTGATTTTTAATGAAAAATACTGCTAGAAAAAGCATTTTGAAGTGCAAACTTCAGAAAAGATAGAAATGAAATCACTGTGATTAAAAAAAAAAGCACAAAATAAGTTTTTATGTAATGATCTTGGATTCAGGCATGATAATACCTTCTTGCATAAGAATTTTATAAAAATGTCAAGTGGAAAAGGAGGTCAGCTATCCTTGAGTCATTCTGGATAATTTTTAAGTGTTTTGTGTTTTGTGTGTGTGTGTGTGTGTGTGTGTGTGTGTGTGTGTGTGTGTTTTTCACTGATTTTAGAAATAAGTCCTTTTCACGAGAGTCTTCAATCATGGCAAGGAACTTTCATTGTTGGAACAATATGTTCTTTATTTGTTCTAGAGCCTGACACCTTTAAGTCTCCTTCTTTCTCCCCTTTTGGGTCTTTTAGCCATCCTACTACCGTGGCTTTCTGTGCACTTCTGCTGGTTTGGTCAAATATAGCATGTAATTTGTAGTTAAGGAATGTTCTGTGATTTAAAAAAAAAAGTTTTCACCACCATTTTTGATTTGTTATTTGCTTTCTCACTCAGAAGAATGTGAAGAATTGTTGGAACTTAAAACTGTCTTTTCTTCAAGAATAAAATCTAATTTATTTTCAGCAATAATTGAAGTTGCTCAATTTCTTCAAATCCTATTTCCCAATCTCCCCCAAACAACAAGAAAATCCAAATAACTTGCTTGACTTTATCGCCATCTCACCCCTTTTTGGTTTGCCAAGCAATTTGAGCTTAAGATAAAGAGAATTAATTCAAACTTTTAAAATTTAATGTTGAAAACAAACAGATTTTCAATTTTATTGTGTGGAAGCATTGGCTTTTAGAGTAGAAATATCAACTATTTTTCACTGTGGTGTCAATTGTTAGCAGTATCCTGAGAGCACTCTGAGGCCACATCTAGGCTCGGTGAGGGATTCATAGTCAAACAGTGTTGTCAGACCTATCCCAGTCTAGGAAATATTAGCACTTAGGAAAAGAAGTTTTTTTTTCCCCCTCCTACTAGATTATAAGGTTTTCTTTAGTTGCTTTGGAACAAACAGATCGAAGCTTTTGTGTTTGAAGCCATTTTTAAAAATTATATATTAGTCTTATTTTCTTTGGCTTCCCCTTTTCCCCGTTTACTATCGATGCTTCCAGCCCTGTTCACTTCTGCTGATGTGCAGTCCAAACACTCAACGATTGTACTGCAAGTGAAAACACTGAAGCCCAATGATCATTTGAGTTTCTAAACTGCTGAACAACTGTTTTGAATATAAACTCTGGCAGGTGCAACCAGTGTTTATTTTTATTCATAAAAATCTATTTTATCATTGTTTAAAGTAATAGTCTTTACCTGATTGATTGAAAAATCTATGATAAGTTTCATTTCATGTACACCCTATTTTTTCACTCTTTTGTGATGTTCAGATTAATATTAAACTCATTTTATGTTATAGATTCAATGTAAGATGAACAAGTAGTGAAAAGACTTTTGTTAGCTGCTCTAATCCTTTGTACTTCAGGGAAGACAACAAGTCCATAAATTTTCTTGAAGTTCAGTGGAGATTCCAACAATTGAACAACAGATTTCGAATGCTAGCGGGCTCTTTGCTTTTTGTAATGTATTCACTACACTTTCCAGTAGAATACAAACCTCAGGGTATTATGTAATTATTTTATGAAATTATATGCTTTGTGCTGTTACATGACATTTTACTTACTAATTTCTTTTTTCCACGTATGTTACATATATATGATACACAATGGCTACATTGAGTGTGTATATGTCTCACTTACATTACAGTTCCTTCTCCTCCCCCCGTAAGCCCTCTCACACTCTCCCACCTCCCTTGATCCTGCTATCAAACCCATTTGATTCTATAGAGTACCCACATTCTGGGTTCTCATATTAGCCAAACCATGTGGTATTTACATTCCTGTCTTCAATGTGTATCACACAAACATTTTCACTTAGTAAAATACTTATTTGAAACTAAATAATCCCATTCTTAACAGATGAAATAATTGAGTCCAGTGATTTATGCTTTGGAAGAGAACACAGAACTTTTGGTATTTAACTTTGTAAACGCAGACAGGATCGGGTAAAATAGCATAAAATATTTTTGCAGAAAAATATTGTGACATGTCATAAGTTATAGAAATACTAAATTTATTTGTCAAAATTAAGTAAATAATTGTTTAGGGCATGAATATTACCTCTCTCTTTTAACATTTAAAACCATCAGGTTTGGTATTTGTCTCATTTCTTTAAAATTTTTTGAAAATCGTTTGAAGCTCTGTATGGAAGTCATACCCAGCTAAGTCCCCAAAAGCAATAATGTTCTTACTCTTTAAGAATAAAGAGGAGAGAGGTGGTCGCTGGAATCTTCAATTCATGTGTAATTTTAGAGAGGAGCAGGTAGGCGGCTCTTGCAGTTTTGAGAGTGGTCAGCATGTGTCAAGCTGTCTGTGTGCAATGTATTCAGAATATGAAAAAAGAATTTCAAGTGCATTATCTCTAGTCTAGTTTCTAATACAGTCCTCATTTGCCCCCAAAACCTCATGAGCTTGGCTGTTATTAATGCATTCCTATTAGAATTCTGATTTCTGACCTCTAACCATAATTATCTAATAACTCCTGCTTATGATATCCCAGGGTTTAAGGAGTAAATATTTTTATCTCCAAATATTTTCAGACTTCCCCTACAAACTAGTTGCAAATGATTCTGAACCACATGGTCTAGGAAAGTCACAGCAACTGACACATACAAATATAATATACACATGACTTTTTTTCTGAAAAGTTAAGAGATATTAGACTGCTTGTTAATAAATACTTTTTCTTTTTGAGATTGAGTCTTGCTCTGTGGTACAGGCTGATCCTACACTAAATATGTAGCCCAGGCTGGCCTAGAACTTGTAGAAATCCTCTTTCAGCCTCTTGAATATTGGGATTAAAGAGATGTGCCACCGTGCCCAGCTAGTATGTGGTTCTGGGGGATTGAGTCCGAGACATCATACTTCCTAGACAAGTGCTGTAGCCACTGATCTACGCCCCTAGCCCTACTAATATTATTATGAAGAAGAAATAGATTAATAAGCTTTGAAGACAGCTCCTTACAATATAGCCTTAACAGAATTTCCCAGGATAATTCAAGTCAGATAACCCGAGAGAGTTAGGTAGCTAATATCTATCCCATTATCAAAATTTTAATCATATTGCTCCTGTCTTTGTTACTAAATCTAAAAAAATTAAACACTCATAATTTTTCAAAGCCAATCAATTAAGATCAAATAGAGGATTTGTCAAAAATGTTTCCCATGTTGATCAGTTAGGATTGTTATGCCTTTTGTTTCTTCCTGAAGATTTTAGTCTTTCCTCATTGCTTTGACATAAACTTTATAATTAGAGTAAATCTACTTCATTTGATATTGGGAATCTATATGACAGGCATTCCACATTAAGCACAGTTTGGCCCTGAACACATTATGCACTCAAGACTGCCCTCAAACTCACAGCAATCATCCTGCCTCAGTTTTCCCAGTGCTGGAATAATAGGTGTGTGCAGCCACTCCTGGCTCATGTGGAGCTGGGCAATTGAACTAAGGGCCTTGAGCTTGCTAGGTGAACACTGTAACTACTGTGCTATTCTTCCTGCCATCAGCCTAGATTGGTGCGACTCAGCGTATTCACACGCGTGGGAGACCTGTTTTTCACCAAGAGAAATTCAAGCTTCAAGGGCTTCCTTGAGACTGGCTGATCCCTCCAGAAACTGGTTGCTCCTTACTTCATTCGGAACTGTAAAAAAGGAATTCAGGAGCATATAGTCCGCAGTGCTCTTCAAAGGACCTCTCATCAGTAAACTCGCCAAATCAATCAACATGCAGGTGAGAACGAAGTAACTTCAATATATCCTTTTAAGTCTTAGCAAAGAAACAATGTATTCTATATAAGACAGAAAAAATTAAAATCTGAGAGAAAAGTAATCTTCCCAAATAAACTAAAAAATGAATTGATGAGTATGATCACAGTTAAAATACAAATGTGTGGTTATTTTTTTTTCCTGAATCTCACACTCACATCTTTATTTTAGTTCTGTGGCTAATTCAGAATGTAGAGATGAGCGATGAGCTAGCACACACATGTACATGTGACTGTGGCTGACAGGGAAAGCAGAGAAAGAAGGAAAGGCCAAGGGTGGCAAGAATTCGCCTTTCCAAGTTTCCCCTCAGTGACCGTTTCTGACCACACTCTTAGTTGTGAGCCCCTATAAATTTTATTTTTAAAGTTAACAACTTTCACACATTCAGTGGCCTGGGGTAAATATTCCCGTTAGAAAAAAAAATACAAAACAAAAGAGGAATGGTGGAATTAAAATGAGTCAAACCAAACAAGGCTAAAAATGAGCAGGGCAAGCATTATATCTCATAATTTTATGTCCAACACCTTGGACAAGTGTGCTAAGATGCAAACTCCAGCCGGCTTGGGCAGCCCCATCCCTACAGGATTGCTGCTTTCCACAATCTGAATGGTGATCAGCGTTGGAATTTTCTGGACCACTCAACTAGTTCACAGTCTTTAAATTGAGCCATAGACACAGTCTTAAAAAATGGGGAAAATATAGACAAGTTCCTTGCCAGAATTTAAAATGCATGATCTGCAGTCCAGGTTCCAACATAGTCCTCATCCGCACCTGCAACCTCATGAACCTGGCCTTCATAAATGCCTTCTTATCAGCCCTCTGGTCTTTTGACCTCGAACCATAGTTATCTACCAAGTTCTGCTTATGACAGTTTCAGGTTCAAAGAACATATATTTTCACCTCCAAACGTTTTCAAACTCACCCCATGAACTAGTTGCAAATCACATGGTCAAGGACAGTCACAGCCATTGACATCATTTCTGGTACTAATTTCCTCTACCTGTTGCTGTTCCTGTTACTGGTACATAGCAAATTAAGGAAAGACAGGTTTATTCGTTTCATGGTTTCGGGGCTTTGATATACTGTTGGCTGGCTCCCAAGAAGAAAGAGTATGTTGGGAAGTCATGGCACAGGAAATCTGTTGTATCCATGACAACAAGGAGGGAAAGAGGGAGGAGGAATCTAGTGAAGTAATACACCCTCTCAGTGGAACCTCTGTTTCCAAACAGATGAGACGATTTGGGAACAATGTACGTCCACACTATAAAAGATACCTTGCCATCAAGTTCTTTGCAATAATTTAAAAAGAGTGGCATCCACTCCAATAGCCAAGAGAACGTTATTTAATTCGTTTTTTTTTTTTTTTTTTTGAGACGGGGTCTCGCTCTGTGAGTCAGGCTGGCCTTGGACTCACGGCAATCCTCCTGTCTCAGCCTCCCAAGTGCTGGGATTACAGGCTTGCGCCACCACGTCCAGCTTATGTGGTGCTGGGGAACCGAACTCGGGTACTTAGCACTTGGTTTAGCGCTTGCTCAAGCGCTTTAACAGCTGAGCCATTCCTCCAGCCCCTCTGAGTCCTTATTGGCCTGAGGCATGGTACAATACCCTCATTTATCAATATTCTAGTCCCGATGACTTCACCAGCCATAAGAGATTCTGGATTCTTGTCTTCTGAACATGCGCTAGAATCACTTGTAATATTGTATTTTTAAAGCAAACCCTTTAACCCTATTCCTCTACACTATTCCAAAGACAGTCTGTTTTCCAGTTTCAAAACAGCTTCTACACTTTCAGGTGTATTATGAGAATAATCCTTTTCCTTTTTCCTGATTTGCTTGCTGTGTTAGAGGAAATTTATTAGAAAATTAGACCACGCAATCACAGCGGCTGGAAATTTTCATGACAGAGCACCTGTAACCCCAGTAGCCTGAGAAGTCTGCAGCAAGAATCAGAGTAGCTGATTACATACGTCATTCCAAGAAGTCACAAGATTCGGAGCAAGTGAGTCTGATGACGCAGCTTCATCCGGAGGTCACAGACCTGTGAGGTCCTGAGGGCTGTTGGTGGAAATCCCCAGGGTCCAGACTTAAGGACCTGTAGGAGAATATATAAGAGCAGAAGCAGGATAAATGTGCTTCACTTTGGAGGAAATGCCAGAGGACAAGCTTTCTTCTTCTTCCACTTTCGCGTTCCATCTATACACCCCCCTGATGGTATGGTGCCAAGCCACCTTGAAGACCACATGGTCTCCAATCAGTTCACTGGTCTGCAGGCCAATGTATTTCTGGAAATACATTCAGGAGGATGCTTTTCCATTTCTCTCAGCATTTCTTATTCTAGCAAAATTGGCAAAATTAATCATTACAGATGCATGATAAAGATTATACAATCTAGAACAATCATCCCAGCCTTGTGGCACTAAGGATCAATTTGATGAATGGGAAATTTTCCTTGGAGGAGAGGAGGGGATCCGGGATTGCTCACACACACAGTTCATGGTAAGGTTGGTGCTCCTTTGAGACTCTAATGTGGTGGCTGATCTAACGGTAGGTGAAGCTCTGGAATCAGGTCACGAAGAGATGGATGGGGAGAAGTTATAAACACAAAATAAGATTCACTGGTGTATGTCTGACACATGTTGCCCTGTGACTGGGTTCTGAATAGATTAGGTTCTTGCTTTAAACCTTCACTGAAAATGAGATTGTAGCGTATAATTACCGGGAAAAACCTACAGAAAGAAAAAAAATGAAAATTCTGAGATTGAATTCAAATTATTCCCTACAAAAAGAAAAAGAAAATGACTAAAATTGAGCTAAAATCATTCCCCTAGAAAGAGAAAGTGCACTCAAAAACTACTTACAGATAACTTAAGGCGCGAGTTACTGTAATTCTGTTTGTTGCTCTTGTCCTCCTGTAGGTTTTGTTGAGGGATATTTCTTGAGATATGAAATGTTTGTAGTTCTCATTGTCTTTGAAAAATAGAACTATTGTTTGATTGAAAGTTAAAGAATAAAACTGATTTCAAAGCATATGAAATGTAGTTGAAGTGAACATCAAGGGACTAAAATCAATATAAATTTTTAGATTATAGAGGAAAAAGATTTCAGAAAAAATTTGAACTCATGAAGATAAGGGATAAGGCATAATTTGCAGCTTTTAACATAAAGTCCAGGATACTTGGTAAAGATATATTTTAAATTAATTTTTCATGAGCTTATTAGCTCATAATCATTCTTGATGTTTGAAATTAACATCTGTATATTTAGTATTAATATTTCAAATTTTATGAGCTGTCATTTTCATTTAAGATGATAATATGTCTTTTGACAAAATATCTGTCTGTTTTCTGCCACGGTTTGATGTGTTGTTATCTTAAGAATATTTTCCAGGTGTACTGCATTGTGTTAATATATAAACTGTCAAACTATTTTAAAATTGTAAATGTTTAATATATAACTTATACTCCAATAAAGCTATTATTTTTAAATGAAATAAAAATATGACATATCAGAAATAAATTTGATAAATTATGTATAAGATATATTCACAGATCAAGGAAAACTATTCCATGATAAATAAAACTTAATTGAAATAACTTGAGATAAGCAAGTCATCATTTAGATGATAATTCTATAAATTTAGTGTGATCTCAACCTAGATCCTAGAAAAATTTAAGACTGTTTTCTTTAAAAACTGCAAAACCTATTCTAAAACATATTTGAAAATAAAATGAATATAGAATTAAAATCACTGTTTTAAAATATCAAATTTAGAGCACTTAAGCACTTAGTTTAAAAATCTGAGATAAAGCTACTGTAATTAAGTCAATAATGTATTTCTATAAGGACAAAAATAAAAAAGAGAGTTTAGAAATAAATTCATATATAGCATCAAGTCTTCAAGACACAGCTGTCTGAGTGGGTGATTCCCAAACTATTATGCAGGTTTTTAAATGATGCGTAAACATTTACTTATCTGTGAAAAATATTCAACTTTGATCGTCAATAAAAATCTCAGAATTAACCATTAACTTAAAAAAGTTAGAACTTTGAGTCTTGAAGGAAAAAACACAAAAGAAAAATCTTAGCACCCTTTTTTCTAAAGATAGTCTTCTAAGTCAAAACAGAGGAGCGAAAATTTTCAGATATAAAAGAGACAACAATTTTTATGACATTAGACTTAGTCAAAGACAGGTACACTGGACCTTATCAAAGGTCAAATTATTTGCTTTTTCAGAGGCACATTATCAGAAGAAACATTAAAAATAAAGAAATATTTAAAATGAGGTTAAAGTTAATAATGGGAGAGATATTATAATACCTGTGCTGATAAAGGAAAATTTCTTTTTCCCCCTTTTTATTGATATGCATTAGCACAAAATTTAAGGTTTAAAATAAAGTTGAGCAATTTGTGCACATATGTATCTTGTCAAGGTGACAAGGACTTTCCCACTTTCCTTTTGTCCCTCCCCCTACCCACCTCTCCCTCCCTTCCCTGCCCTATCCCCCTGGTTCACTTTGTTTTTCTTTTTAAGTTCCATAAGAGTTGTGATCTGGGTCTCTCATATCAGAGAGACCATTCGATATTTCACCTTCTGCTTCTGACTCACTTCCCTAAGCATGATGTTCTCAAGTTTCTTCCATTTGCCTGCAAAAGCCTCCATGCTGTTGGACTTTAGAGATGCATAGTATTCCATTATGTGTAAATACTACAGTTTGTGTGTCCATTGGTCTGTTGATGGGTATTTTGGTGACTTCCATGTTCTAGCTATTGTTAGTTATGCTGCTATGAACATGGGTATACATGTATCTCTTTTATATGTTGTTTAGACCTCTTTTGGAAATATTCCCAGGAGGGGTGTCCCAGGATCTAAGCGGATATTTATTTCCATTCTTTTGAGAGCTCTCCATATCGCTTTCCAAAGTGGTTGTACGAATTTACATTCCCACCAGCAGTGCAGGAGGGTTCCTTTCTCCCCGCAGCCATGCCAGCACTGATTATTATTTGACTTGTTGGTATAAGCCATTCTCTCTGGAGTGAGATGATATCTTAGCATTGTTTTGATTTGCATTTCTCTTATGGCTAGGGATGTTGAACATCTTAAGACAACATACGCCGAAAGACTCAAGGTTCAGGATTGGGTACACAGCCACGAAATGAGTTTTTGGTATTTATTCTGAGAGGAAAAACTATAATTAAAACATGACTTTTTAAATATTCTATGCTTTGCTAGAATTGCACTCCTGGGTGGGCATGTGCATAGACTACAATTTAGTGTGTGTCCTCATTCTCTCATTGCCTCTGACATCCTTTTTTTTTTTTTAAATCTTTATTATATGTAGTCCATTGTTTACTCAAAGTTGTATAGAGCAAGGCACAACCTGTATTTGAAGGCAGGTTGCAATTTACTCCCACTGAACAAGACCGTAGGTAGAGGCCACAGTCTGTAAGCAGCAGCCAGCATGTCAACCCCCACCAAACCTACAAGTCTTGTGGTATAAAAAAAAATAGAGAATAAAGTTTCTTCAAGTAAGTACTAGATTTCCATATTTTGAAGCAGAAGTGAAGGGAAATTTTAAAATAGTTCAATGACTCCTCTAATTCTTTGTTTACATGCAAAGAGTTTAAATATACTTAACTGCAACACATTTTTTTGTGGATTTATGTTTTGGATTGTTTTGAGAAAATACATCAAAGTGAAATTGTCATATAATTGCAATTTGGGGAATTTCCCCCATAGCAATGTCCCTGTTTAGAAATTTATCACCAACAACAAATTTTATAAAAGTCAGCTAATCTAAAAAGTCATTACTCTAATCAGATATAGTTCAGATTTTTGCAACATCGGATGCACAGACTTCCACAAGCTCATGCTTGGGTTTGCTTCTTGTGTGTATTATGTTTTCATGCTTTTAATTTTGAAATAAATACATGTTTAATGTGAAGAAACTACATGTTCAAAGTGATGGCAGTTGAGTACACAGCTCTGGTCAAAGAGGTTTGCTTGTGGGTGTCAATATCTATGTCATGTTTTCATGTAACGGGACGGGGATAAGATGCAACAATATCAAGTGTCAGCCATTCATAAATTGAAGAGTTTCTTACAAAATACCAAACACATGTCATACAGACATGTGAATTGGGACCACGTGTGCAATTTATTTGTCTATTCATACATAACATTTAGTGTTAACCCTCATGTACTTACATACTCAGAAAGTAACTGCCACAATTGCTATGTAATATAGTCTTTTATAGATATAGATGGCACATTCTGCTAGTTTCCTATTATAGTTTTATTTCTTGGGATGGGACAATGTAAATTTCACAATTACCAAGTTTCTATTGTAAAATTTTTCTATGTCACTTCTAGAAAATGAAATGTAAGTAAAATATAAGAATACTTCTGTAGTTTGAAAATACAATGTTGCTAACGGGCTGAATGCTCGGGTTTGTTTGCTAACTGATGGGCTTCGGAGAAGTGACTAGATTATGAAGGCTCTAATCTTCAACTGATTAATTGGATGAGGCTGGCCACACAGTGTGCCCTTTGGGAAATTATCCCCCCAGCCTTTACTTCTCTGTCTTTCTTGAGTGCTCGTCTTTCTCCTAGCTGCACATCTTCATAATATTTCTGCATGCCAAAAAGCAATGACTGGATCAAATTGATACTGGCCTAAAACATCTGACACTGTAAGCCAGAATAAATGTATTTTTCTTACAATTGATTTTTTCAAGTGTTGTCTCACGGTAGAGTAAAGCTTCCTGTATTTCTATTTGTGAAATGCAACAGCCACAATTGCAGGGCTTTTGCTTAACCCATCTCAACCTAGGTCTTATTCTCAGGTGGAATTCAGCAGTACAATAACTAAGAGCATAAACACAAAACAGACTGAGAATTCTGAGTCAAAGAGAGAAGTTTTGGTACATAAAGAGAATATTGAATTCCTCCATATGCTGGCTATTCCTCTCAAAGATACTTCCTGTGCTTACGTAGTACACAGTCAATTCAAATATTTTGGCCAGTCTTGAACTATGATTCACTTCTTCTTGAAATGCCTGGGTGAGTTTATTGCACATTAAAAAGCTTTCCACTATTTTCTATTGAGAGTCATCTACATCCACATCAGTATTATTTGGCTGTTTCTGAGTTATTACCTATTCTAAGGACCTCTTCATTTTTTTACTGAACTTCATTTCATTACCTTCTCCAAACACAAAGCAACTAATTCTTCAAAGTGCCAACATGATTACTGGTATTGATGGTGCAGCTCTTGTTACCTGGATTCTAGATGTGTTTGAAAGAAGGAAAATTTATACAGCTAATGCAATTACGTTGTATTGGGTAAACTGTGAAAAGATTTGGCACTCCAGTCACATCAATGACTAGATGTGTCTCAAACTCCAATGGTATATTGATAAAAATGTTAGTGTTATACAGAGAAGATTTAACTATATTTAATTTCCTGCAATTATAAATGTAGCCAACACACAAAAAATGAGAGTATACAAGAATAAAAGGAACTAAAATGGAAGATTAACAATGTAAGAAAAAGTACCAGAAATATCTTAGGGACATTGTAGTAATTGATTTAAATCCCTAAGTGTAAGAAAGAAGTAACTATTTACAAAAAAATTATTATACTATACATAGACTTCCAATGGATGATTTGTAAGAAAGACCAGGTTCTACTGTGAGAATTTTCTGATGTTTTGATGTTTAGTAAATTTTTTAAATATGTCATTAACATATTTTTAACTATAGATTTTCACTTGGCCAACTAGTATAATGATTGAGCATCCTATGAGAAAGCTTAAGTTCCAGAAATGACATTGCTCCATGGAATCCCAATCTCAATATGGTCATGGGTCACTTGAACTCCAGCGTTCTGAAGTCTGGTGATGAACATGATTCCATCATCTCTTCTGGCATCATATTGAGAAGTGAGGACGTAGGTCAGAGGTAAACCACGCAGCTTGCTGTCATCTGCCAATAGCGGGGCTGCTCTCACGTCTAGGAACCCAGGATATTTTTTAGCTAATGCAGAACTACCGTAAGTTGGATTGGTATAAACATGTCCTTTCAGGAACTTCTCAGGGAGCAAGGAGCTCCAGTTAACAAGCCTGAACAAACGACTTGATTCCACCAGCACGTACTGGTTGGAGAGCACGGCTTCCTAAAGTGATCGATCTGTTGTAAAATGTTTACTCCAGAACCTGACCATGAGTGAGCTAGACACAAATACACGGACAGGAACATTGCTGAATTTTGTGTCAATCACAATGACATTTTTGTCTGAACTTGGTGGGACTTTCTCATACACCGAGATAATTTTCAAGGAATCAAAAGAATGGTAAAGCCCCAGAAGCTCAACAAATATAGCCTAAGAATACAATTCACGTGGAAATTTAGAATTTAAGATCTAAATTCAAATTCATGAACACACATGTACATAGTAATCCTTCATCGCATGACCTTAATTAAGTCGAGTGAAATAAATTGAATCCTCATAGATGAATCCTCTTTATTTGTTTAGATAGCTAGAGTGCTTGCCTAGAAAGCCCAAAGCCCTAAGTCTGATTCTCCAGCACCACACAAAGCTGGGTATTGTGGTGCACTCCTTTAATCCCAGCATTCGGGAGGCTGAGGCAGGAGGATTGCCAAATCCAAGGCTGCTAGGCCACAGAGCGACACCCTGTCTCAAAAACGACAGCAATAACAACACCAAAAAACGAAACGACAGCAACAAAAACTTAGATAAACAGAAATGCAATGCTTTTGCATACAGTGATTATTTAAAAGCAGCTAAAGCACTTATTTAGTCCTTGTTTCAGAAATGCATCAGATTTTCTAAACTTTAAGGTTGCAGAGATGAATAAGATAAATCATCTTTCCACCAACCTCAGAGTTAAGGGCACAAGGTAAATAAACAGTTGCAACACAGTGTCTGGACCTCTGTGCCTGGAATCTTGAAAGCATGTAGCAGGTGACTTCAAAAGACGCCTAGAGTCAGCAAAGTCTAAAGGGCTCTCAGCTTGGATCTACTTTTACCTGACTCTTGAAATAAAAGCCTTAACAAGGTAACTCAACAAATACACAATGGAGAGAACCCTTCCGGCAGGGATATTAGTGTAGATTGGAGAGTAGGACATTCTAGGCTGGGAGGATCTTGTCTAGCCAGCTCTGAAGCTGGATGCACAAGGGACAGAAATGGTTGAAAGTGAAGGAATAGATAGGAGAGAAAGGGCAATCTAGCCACAATAGCGACATGACAGCATTCCAAACAGGTCCTGGGAATTAGACTCTATCTTGCCAACTTATGAGGTGTGTAATACTGTTATTTCTATTCAGAGATGAATGAAATGAGCCCAGGAAGGCTAAATATTTAGCCCAAGATTACATAGTCAGGTAGTGATATTCACCAGGACTCTCAATTGCACAATTTTCAATAAATTATGTCACTAGACACGCAGGGTCATCCTAGCATTTGAGGGAAGCTAGCCAAACTCATCAGAAAAAAAAGACCATTCAAAGAAGTAATTGGTCAGTACAAGCAAATGAAAGCAAGTAATTTATTTAAAAACCTTAAAATAATGTTTAGAAGGTATTTTTGGCTAGAAGGCCAAAAAATGGCTGTCAAAAAAGGACAAGAGCTGAGAAACATGATTGTTTTAATAAATAATAAGATACAATTAATCACAAGGCTCAAATGATCGATCAAAGATTTCTCAAAAATTGTAGTGCAAAGAGAGCAAATATTAGAGAAAAATTTACTTTAAATTAATTGAAAGCACTTTATTATGAATAGAATTAAATCAATGTCTTTTCTTAGTTCCTTTGGGCACAAAGCATTGCATGATATGACATATTGCTTTTCCAAAGTAAGTTGCAGGTGTTTCCCCATCAATCCCAAATGTTTTATATAATTTGCAAAACTTGTTAGCATTTTGCAGCTAAGACTTTTGTACTAGCTGCTGCATTTGCTGAAAATATTTTTTCCTTAATACTAAGAATGGCTAGTTTTTTTTTCACCCTCTCATCTCCAAGCCTGTGTTTCCTCTTCATAATGACTTTCCTGGAGTATACATGCGGTAACCCTGACCTTGCCACCTGCTCAGAATCAGTCTCTTTTCCTCTCTGTCATCTCTTCATGACCCTTCTCACAATCTGAAGTTATTCATTCAATTGCTCTGATTTTGTGATTTTTTTCTCCCACAGTAAAATGTCAGTTCTGGAGGGATATATACTCCTCGTCTCCCCAGCTGAATCTGACAGAGCCAAACTGTCCAGAAAGTGAGAAATAAAATATCAGTAGAAGGGTTACAGACTCCACCCTGTTTCTACAGAGAGCCAAATAATTAAGAATGAAATAAATAAAATAATGAAAGAAAAGAAGGGAAAACACAGCCACAGCTACACTGGCAATCAGCCAGGTTTCACGACACAGCACAGTCTAGCCTTTGATTCTGCACGTTAGGTCTCCCATGGTTAAACCTGCGCGTGTGAGAGCCTGGCTGCCTGCACAGCGCTCCATGGAGGAAAATAGTGTGGTCCTGGTGACAACTCCGGGTGTCACGTGTGAAGCAAGGACTCTGCTGGTGATCGATGTGGTCAGCTCCCTCGAGAACTTGCCTCTTTGCCTATATTCTATACTCTCACCAATGCATTGGGGCATGGTCAGGGGTTTCTTTCTTTTCTTTCTTTTTTGTTTCATTCTTTCTTCCTCTTTTCTTTTTATTTGTTTTTATTGTTTTTTATTTTATTTATTTATTTTTGTAGTTTGGGCTGGTCCAACTCTTGCTATGTAGCCCAGGATGACCTAGAGATCAAGGCAATCCTCCTGCCCAGAGTGTTGGGATTTCAGGTGTGCACCACTTTGCCCAGCTGGTGTGGAGCTGGGGAGTTGGACCCAGGACTTTGTGCATGCTGGACGGGTGCTTTAACTGCTAAGTTACACTTGTAGCTTATTTATGATTCATTTATGAAATTTAAATATCAACTAACACCTAAGATAAAACATTTCAAAAGATGATAACCATCATGATATTAATGCTACTTAAACAAAGACATTTTTCACTATAACCACTTTGATTGGTCCCTCCCTTTTTTGACACTTGTAAACACAATTCCAATTTACAAAACAGCACCCAAGCACACCAGCAGACTGTTATTATACATAAAATATATTTAAAGGTCATAACACTTATTTTAAAAATTAAAAAATATCAAAACGAATAGAATCTTCGAGAACTACCTACTTTCTTCATGCCATACGACCGTGCAGGCCTAAAATCACAGCATTTCTGACTTACCATGTTTACACAAGTTTTCACACGTGTATTAATCCACATTACTCTCCGTGGCTTCTCAAAATTCTCTGGGAGAGGCATGTACACACAGTACGCTGCAAGGACGCCCACGATCAGACGGTACAGTGACTTTTTTTCCCGTGCTGAAACTTGTATGCCTCTCAGTCTTCAATTAAGAAAAGTGAACTTGGCTGTGCTCAAGTAGTGGACTTCACTAGCCAGTGTTTTCTGTCTCTACCCATAAGCTTTCCTTCACATTTTGGGTACAGTGTTGCTCCCTTCTTTTGCGATTTGGCAGGTGAGGATTGAACTTTCATTGCTCATCCAGCCGTGGTTATGTTACTTTTAGGATCAAAGTTCAATGAACGACAGGAGTACTGAGCAAGCCCTGTTAGTGATCATCTGTGTTCCACCAGGAAGCATGTATTGAGCAGTAGTGTAGAAACACGTTTTTTAATTCTAGCAAAATGATCTATAAGAAGTACATGGATTGTGGAATCTTTGTTGAGAAACAGATCACAACAGAACACTCAACAGAAATGAACATATTTTTGAAAGAGGTGAGACTACAAAAATAAAAAGCCACCATAATTGCTATATACAGAACTTATACTACCTTAATATGAAATAGTCATCCTATGACCATTTGTTCAGAGTCATAAAAATGTTGATAGTGGTAAAGAGAACAATAATAGTGAACATTTATAATTATTTAGGAACTAGACCCTAGGCCAAGTGAGTTACATATAGAGTGTAAATAGTTTTAAAAGAATCAAACTATCATATAAATATTATTGTTTTTCTATCAATTCATAATGTTTTATGACTCTCTTGACTCTCTTACAGTTCCTCTCACTAACTGCTAGGTATTAAAACTAAAAACATCTAAGAACCTTTAAGAGTACATTATTTAAAAAAAAAACCTTTATTCTTCCAAGACCCCTTGTATGGATGTACGCACGTGTGAGCGAGCGAGCGTGTGTGTGTGTGTGTGTGTGTGTGTGTGTGTGTGTGTATTTTAGAACGCAAAATCAAAAAGGCTATAATAAATCACACCACTGTGGTGTATTTCCTACCACATCATTTTTCTCCATTCTGACATCTTTCTCCCTTGAGACCTGGACTTCATTGTTTTTCCAAGGATTCCTGATGAGAGAGAAATCTATGAACTATGTTCTAGTCATCAATGCTAGGTAATTTCACGATATAGGCCTGGAAAAAATAGATCTTAAAAATCTGAGCTGGGATCCAGGCATAGTGGCACAGGCCTGTAATCCCAACACTGGAGGACTGCAGAGAAATCCCTTAAGATCTCTTACTTTTTTTTTTCTTCCTATCTGGCAGGGGGCATATGGACCAAGGCCTTCATACTGCACTACCCTCGTAGTCCATTTTTATTTTGATCTGAAGAAAAGGTCTCACTAATTTGGTAAGTTGAATTTGAGATCCTCCTGCTTTTTCTCAGAGTGCTGGAATTGCTGGTGTGCTCCAGGCTCAGCAAGATCTTTTCTTTAAAGAACTTGCCAGTAGTCTCATTTCTTTAAATAATGTGTCAATAATAGTATTTATAGATACACCAGTGATATTGTACCCTCATGAAGACTGATGAGTTGACACTCTACACCTACTAAAAATTGAGGTGGATCTTGAAGAAAAATTTTAATTGACTGACCAAATGCACACAGCTTATTACCTCTTTCCATCGTCGCTGTTTCTTATTACTAGTGGAAAATCTATTTCTTAGATGTGGAAATAAATCTTGTTGCCTATGTATTTTCTTCAGAACAATTCCTTCTGAATTTGTATTTGTTTGACCAGCCATTAGCTACACATCTTTATTATTTTTGTTTTCTTTATATCCTGAAAATTTGGTTGCTGATGTTATCTCATATTTGATATACAAAGAGTATAAAAACTGTCAAAATATCAATACAAATATTACTAAAATCAATAATGTCACTAGGGTTAGGTGGTGCAGTAAAAGTTCTTTTTTTGCATCTTTGCAAATGGGAAAAGTCCTGGATATAAAGAAGAATCTATGATCTGAAGGGTAGAAAAGAACTCCAAACCAGTGAAAGAGTGGCTGTGCACCTAAGCAGCAGGTAACATGGCGAGTCAGAGAAAAGTACAAAGCAACCCACAATTTTGGCCTCAGCCGTGGCTACCTGGCTTGGAGTGGGGAACCCATAACTAGAATGTACAAGGAATTGAAGAAAATTAGATCCCTCAAATTCAAAGACCTGATTAAAACTGGGCAATGTGAATGAGTAGACAGCTCTCAGATGAAGAAGTTCAAATGGCCAGTAAAATATGAAAAACGTTCAATTTCCTTAGTCATTAGAGAAATGCAAATCAAAACATCAGTAAGATATCATCTTACCCCAGAGAGAATGGCTTATACCAAGAAATCAAATAGCAATCAATGCTGGCGAGGCTGTGGGGAAGGAGGAATCCCCTTACAGTGATGCTGGGATTGTAAGCTGGTATACTATGGAGGACAGTATGGAAGCTCCTCAAGAGACTGAAAATAAATGATCTTTGATCCAGTGACACCTTTTCTGGGTATTTTTCTAAAAGAGTTAAGAGCATCATATAGCAAAGTCACATGTATACCTATGTTTATAGCAGCACAAATAATAATAGCTAAAATATGGAAGACACCAAAATACCAACAGACCAATGGATACAAAAAATATGGTATAGGTACACAATGGGTTGCAACTCATCAATAAAGACAGATAGTTTTGAGGCTTTTCTTGATAAACGGACTTGAGACCATCATGTCAGCAAAGTGAATCGGACACAGAGGGTAAAATATCGAACGGTTTCTCTAATTTGAGAAAACCAGAATATAGTCACATCACAGAACCAAATGGGGGGATAGTGGGAGTTAGGGTTAGAGGGAGGATATGGGAGGGTCAGAAAAGGGAGAGGGAAAGTGGTTGCAACACTCACATGATATATGGACAAAAGAGTCAAGTTCAATGCAAGCACTGTGTATCACATTTATACATATTAATAAAATAAGAAAAATAGATAAACTACAATAAAAAGTGGAAACAACTCACATCGCAATACCAATGCAACAGAAATTCAACTACAGAGACACCCATGGTTTCTAAAGATTCGAATATGGTTTGTGGGTTAGGTGTGAAAGTCAGTTCTCTTACAACAAGCTTGCTTCAGAAAAGTGATTCAGTATATCACAAACTCTCGTAGTGCTGTAACCCAGTGTCATCTCCAGAAGGGATCTATTCTTAGACAGCAAATGTCTACAGGGGTCACAAAACTGGGAGCGACAACATCCTGCCACGTGGAGTTGAAGGGAGATGGCCAGAGGAGCTAGTCACATACTGGGGACGTGTTTAAAACATGTCAGCTGTGCAGTTTATGAAGTGGTGAACATGGAACAATACAGGGAGGACAGTGTAGGCCACAGAGGACAATGATCTTGCCTTCTGTCACAAGATGTATAAGGAGACTCATGGGCTTCCATGAGAGGCCCGACCTACCAGAGTCATAACCAGCAGTAGCAACTCTGTTTTTGCAAACCTCCCATCCAGCACGGAAACAGGCAGTGGGGTTGTTGCACCCCTCTTGGTGGAATTCTGGGAGTCTTTTGTAGCTTGGACACACTTACAGAAGCATAGACTAAAAACCTCTAAGCTGAATGCATGCCCACTTCGCAAGGCCTACAGGCTGCCAAAACACGGTCACCGACACAAGCTTGTTGCCAGCTGACATGAGCGGTGTCAGCAGACACGGAGGCTAAAAACTCCGGAGCGAGCATGGGCCTAACTGGTAAGTTCCAACACCTGCTAAATCACAGTGAGCAACGGAGGGTTTTTCACAGCTCTCACATGGGCCACACCCATGGTTGCATATTCTAAAAGACTACTGAGCAAGTGCACGCCTGTTTGGAGTGGTCCATGTACCACCTACACTTTGGCTGCAAGGACAACGCACGCCCAAGTCGGCGTGCCT